>MU831547.1:0-202416 GCA_029204225.1 Diphasiastrum complanatum | reverse complement strand
CCCTTGCTGAAATGTTGTCCTGTTAGTCGCCTTGGCATGCCAGCGCCCCGGAGACTAGGGTCGGTCACACACTTGAAATGTAACTTTCTCCGATTTATCAATAAAGTGGGATTTTTCTCAAACTGACTCTGATTACCTTCTGCCCCTGTCACTTCTGACTTTTGACTTTGGAACTCCTTTGAGCTCCTGATTTGTCCTTGATGCACTTTGTGTTGAGCTTCTTGAGCTCTTGATTTGATCAGTTCCACACAGGTATCCAGGCTCCCTGAGCCAAAGGATTTATTGTTTGATTGCCCACTTTATGGTCCACTCCTTGCCTTGTTGCTTTCGCACCTGGATTTCTCTCCTTGTCCCAGCTTGATCTTGATACTTTTCCTTTTTGGCTCTTTAAGGTAGGCAAAGATTGAGTACTCCGCAATGCACCTCTCACTTAGCTTGAGGTAGTTGTCTTTGAATCAACCCAAATGTAACCATTGACCTCGTGGAGAGCCAAAGAGTCGCACCAATTTGATCCGCATACGAACTATCTCTTCGCGTTCGTTTGAAGCACCATGTCTGTCGTGCAAAACTTGACTTTCACAATTCCATCACTGGTGAGATGCCTCACAGTCAAAACAAGAAGTGTACATCTAGCTTGGCTTCAAGTAGTTCTCTTTGAATCAGACACATGCACCCAGAGTATGCACTAGTCCGATTTCAATACGAACTGTCCCTCAGCGTCCATTCAAAGTGCCAAGTCTCTCGTGCAAGACTCAACTTTCACAGTTCCTTCATTGATCAGCAGCTTTACACATAACACAAGTCAGCGTACTCATTATGTCTCCTCATCATTGTTGGTCCAGAGAAAGCCTATAACAAGCTTTCCTTTCCACAACAAAAGCTTGTCAACTTATTAGGTCCAAAGTTCGCCAGTCTCCTCATGTGAGTATGGCTAGGTCACCTTGAATTTGCCCCCATTTTAATCAACTTTCATTCAAAATTTGCCCCAAGAGAGAGGTGTGTGATAGTTCCCCCCGCACTGATAAAAACAGTTGACCGGCCTTAGTGTAGAGTTCTCAGACAAAAAGCCTTTCCAACACTTTGCTTCCCATCTGCTAGGATTATGGCTTAATCCAACTTGTTGCCTATCTCTGAAGAAGATCCTAGTCTTTCCCTTTTGAGGAAAAACCCAACTGATACTGGATATCACCCATGCTCAGTGAGTTTCAGTTCCGAAGGTGGCCGTCCCAGATGAAGACCAACTGCTACATAGAAGATCTCCCTTGAAATTTCCCTTTACAACTTTTGACTTCTTGCTTGCGTCTGGTGGGCATCGTCGCAAATGAAACTAACCCAAGAAACAGGCTAGCCATCCATCCTTTGCAAACATCGAGTCATTTCGTGGCCATTCATGTGCGAGTACTTGAACTGCAAATCCACCCCACAGATTCTGTAGTCCTCTTTGTTTGATGGTGTCAGCCTTCAAAAGAAAGGTTCTTTCTCGAGCCATCAGCTCCTTGTATCACAAGCAATCATGCAAACCAGGCAAAGCACGAGTACTAAGACTCACCACGAATACATACAAGCAAGACACTCAGGCATGTTTACTAACACGTAACAAAGACAAGGTCCCCCTTTGAGATAGTCCTGCCAAAGGACCTTTGCCTGGCCGCGCCCTTATAGATCGATCATAGAATCAGCCCACAGAGAATACCCCTCCAACTATCTGTGCTTTCACCATTAAGCAGCACATTGTCTCAATCACGCCCCACCAAATCTGGTCGATAGCCCTTATAGCTAAACGATCGGTAGTTATCCCGCACCGACAGCTAACCACCCGTCCTTTACACCCGAATTCGAACAACATCTCTGTATCAATGGTTAACCCGTACAGTTTGAATATGTCACCCCGCACCCCACAAGGCACAGATTGTGCTTTCACCTACCTAGGCAGCACTTTGCCTCATCTATCCTACGTGCAGACAGCGCCAGGCCCGAACCGCAGGAACTGACCGTGCTCACACCTTGAGGATAGCACTTTGACTCATCAAGTCTCCCATTCTGCCGACCACCCCGAACGTGGACGCACCCGTGCTTACACTGTGGGCAGCACCTTGCACAACAATTGTCTTGATGAACCCCAAAAAGTGGCCATTTCCGTGAGATTGGCATAGTTGACCGGCCAATCGGCTCTGATACCACATGTAGTGCAGGCATTCCAAAGGGAGCCGGGAACCACGACTTAGCTTCCCAACCTTCAACTCTCGCCATCCAAATCCACTTGACATACACGCAGCCAACTCGCCAATGATCAGACTCCACCAACTTGAAGTTCCGAAACCAACATTGAGATCCAACCTGGCGCCATGCCAAATCGGGGGTCCCGATGTGGGCGACTTCCCTCCGAGCCAGCCGCCCGACATACATCAAACTTAACCAACTCGAAGCTTTGTTACAAATGAGTAACATCCATTCCAAGCAAGTGGTCTCACTTACATCAGACTTAACCAATTGAAAGCTTTGTCACGAGCGCTGGAAGCCAACTTGGCTCCACGCCAGACTAGATAGCGATAAACATGTAACTTCCACCCAAGCAAGCCATCCATCTCAGCCGACAGGTTAGAGCCCGTTCCCCAAGAGCTTAACCCATTCACGTTCATGCAAGGAATACTCAGAAGCACAAGCCGCGACAGATATGGAGACAACCAGTTCCTGGACCAATACCTCTGGCGCCACGGACCGAGTGGTCCCGACGGCATATCGCTGGCGTCCCGGGATACGACCTTCAGCTATATGCCAAATTAAGAAGTTTGAAGCGAACTTACAACTAGCGCTTTTACCGAACACTGAAACCCATAAGGTAATCAGAGTCAGTTTGAGAAAAATCCCACTTTATTGATAAATCTGAGAATGTTACATTTCAAGTGTGTGACCGACCCTAGTCTTCGGGGCGCGCTGGCATGCCAAGGCAAGTGCCAGGACAACATTCCAGTAAGGGAGGCTGAGACTTGGTTGGAGCGCGCCCTGAGTCGCAACCCGCACTCCCCTATAGTATTGGTGGGTGTGAGGTGATTGCACATCGATCTGAGCTCTATGGACTTCGCTAGAACCGATCAAAGATTTTTAGCCATAGGAACTTGGCGTCGGCTGGATTCTAGTCACAGTGGCACCGGGAGCGGCGCCAGCGCCGGTGGCGCCGGGAGCAGTTGGGGACAATGCTGGCGCTGGTGGCGCCGGAAGTAAAGCTTGTAAAGGTAACTTTACAACATATTCTGTCATTATTGGTGAGATAAAAAAAATTATCTTTGAAGTCCAACGAAATGGAAATGTAAAACTGGTTGTCTGATGACATTTTTGGGTAGGTGGCCAGTATCGGTATTAAGATCACATGCTTCACCGTTTAGATCTGAACTTTGCCAAAACAAGAATGCCACAAGGTCAAACGATTGTTGTAGGCAATGCTTACAATGGGCTATGTTGACCCTCAATAGCCTTCATAAACTTGCTACTCACTAATTCTGATAATGCAGTTCCAAACATAGCATAGTTCGATTGATTACTGGGTTTTGTTCTAATTATAAATCCATGCATAGCATAGAATCCATTATTCTGCAGAATCACCATGAATTTCCTAGGATCAGTCAGAATAAACAATAACAACAGGGGTGTGGTTCATTCTACAAGAAACTGAAATGCAATATAACGTTCTTGAGAAACTGAAAGTGTCTGTCACCCACTCCTTCAGATTCCTGTGAAGATATAGTCTACATATACATAGTTGGCGAATCACTGCATTGATTCAAGTAGAATTAAGACAGTAGATAGTATTTTATTCTGCCATAATAGCTCAGACAAAAGAGAAAACAACAAGCGTTCTAATCATGCTTTCTACCATGCATAACAATGAATGAATTAATTAGAATGAACGGGGGCTCTACTATATATATATGTGTTTGGGAAAGCAGGCTGAACGCTGGTAAGATCTGAAACATCATGTTTGGTGGGGTATCCAATGGTTTGCTGCCACGTAGAAAGAGTTCGGTATGAAACGCTACCTCTGCCATCTGGAAATAAGCAGATGCTTGAAATATATGAAGTCCCCATCTTCTGCCTCTAAAGTGTTGAGAGAAAAGAGTTATTGAAACTTGTCTTCAGATGTGTAAACATAGCCTTCAATACTTCAAATATGAAGTTGCTGGCTGCCAAGTGCCTTTCAATAGCTTTAAAGCAGGCTTCAAACTTCAATGATAGATAACTGAGGTACGTTATGGCCTGTGTCCAACCTTGTACAGACCATAAAAAAGTTACACATGGCCAGTCACCTGTCACAAACATGAGTGTCAATGTTGAATGGTCAACTCGAACATTTCTTTGGTACATTAAATATTTGTTTGATGGTTGAATGTTTGTTTGACTGACATCTGAATCTGTAAGTTGCTGATAGTTGGTAATAAGTGTCGATAAAGATAGGTTCGATAGAGAGGATGAACACGCAACTGCTTTTGAATATTCAATAGCTCGTGTCTGAAGGGGCATTGAAGAAGCCTTGAAGATCGTCTTATGAGTATGCGAGGAAATGCGCTGGCTGGTAAAGTTTGGCATCGAATACGAAGTTGTCTACCTAGATTCAAATATAAACTTGTCTGCCTGGATTTGAATATAAACTTGTCTACCTAGATTCGAATATAAAATTGTTTGTCTGAATTTGAATATAAACTTGTCTGCTCGGATTCGAATATAAACTTGTCTGCCTGGATTCGAATATAAACTTGTCTACCTGGAATATGTTTCCAAGTGAAGGTGCTTGGATTAATGTAGACACATGTGGGACACATATGGGCTAGCAATATCTCAAACCGTGCCAACAACTCAAACCATGTAAATCTACATGCTATTATGACATACTCTTTGACACTCGAGCTAAGACGCATACATCAGAGTTGGGCTTCGCATAGCTTCTGAGTAGGTGTAGGATAAACTTCAGAACGTAGACATTCTGCTACAACAAAATTACTTCTAAAATATATTGAGTAAATAGAAGATATAAAAAGTATTTGAAAATCTTCTCCAGTCTCGGCTTGAATAGCATGGTTGCTATATAAAAGCCAATTTAAAATAACAGCATCATAGCTTCTGCATAGCATCAAAACTTCATAGCATTTTCTCCTATAAAATAACCAACAAACATTGGTAGTGATAGATAACTCTCTGGTTGGCTGTGCTCCCCCGAAAAGACGCTAAAAGTTTGGTTTATGTCATGGCTTACCAAACCAAAATGTCAGTAAAAGTGTAGTATAAGGCGGCCAGTACCGCCATTGAAAATGGTACAAACAAACACCAAGAAAGATATTCAGACAGTTCAACCAAGAAATCCAGATTCCAGAGAAGAGTAAGAACTCAAAATGATTAGACATCCCCACAGTATTAAGATCACATGCTTCACCATTTAGATCTGAACTTAGCCAAAACAAGAATGCCACAAGGCCAAACGATTGCTACATGCAATGCTTATAATGGGCTATGTTGACCCTCAACAGCCTTCATAAACTTTCTACTCACTTATTCTAATAAAGCAGGTCCAAACACAGCATAGTTCAATTAATTACTGGGTTTTGTTCTAATTATAAATCCATGCATAGCATAGAATCCATTATTCTGCAAATCACCATGAATGTCCTAGGATCAGTCAGAATAACAATAACAACAGGGGTGTGAACAATGAATGAATCAATTAAAATGAGCGGGGGCTTTGCTATATATATGTGTTTGGGGAAGTAGGCAGAACACCTGAAACGTCATGTTTGGTGAGGTATCCAATGGTTTGCTGCCACGTAGAAAGAGTCCGGTACGAGACTCTACCTCTGCCATCTGGAAATAAGCAGGCTGCTTTGTCATCAGTACAATGTTAATAAGTAGCAGAGATCTGAAATGAAACAATACGCAGCCTTCTGGAGAAAACATGTTGAAAAGAGCCCTTCAAATAATGCGTGAGATATATGAAGTCTCGATCTTCTACCTCTAAAATGTGGAGAGAAATGAGTTATTGAAAGGTGTCTTCACATGTGTAAATGTACCATTCAATAATTCAAATAAGAAGTTAGGAGTCTGCCTGGATGCCAACTGCCTTTCAATAGCTTTAAAACAGGCTTTAAACTTCAATGATAGATACTTTAGGTACCTTATGGCCTGTGTCTTACACGTGGCCAGTCAACCTGCCATGTACATCAGTGTGAATGTTGAATGGTCAACTGGAACATTTCTTCGGTAGATTAAATATTTGTCTGATGGTCGAATGTTTGTTTGTATAACATCCGAATCTGTCAGTTTCTGATAGTTGCTAATAAGCGTCGATAAAGATAGGCTACGATGGACACACAACTACATTCGAATATTGAATAGCTCGTGTCTGAAAGGGCACTGAAGAAGCCTTGAAGATCGTCTGCTCAGAATGCGTGGAAATGTGCTGGCTGGTAAAGTCTTGAAAAGGCACTGAATAAGCCTTGAATATCGTCTGCTCAGTATGCGTGGAAATGTGCTGGCTGGTAAAGTCTGCCTTCGAATATGAAGTTGTCTGCCTAGATTCGAATATAAAGTTGTCTGCTTGGATTCGAATATGAACTTGTTTGCTTGGGATACGTTTCCAAGTGGAGGTGCTTGGATTAATGTAGACACATGTGGGAAACATATGGGCTAGCAATATCTAAAATCGTTCCAACAACTCAAACCGTGCAAATCTACATGCTATTGTGACATACTCTTTGATACTCGAGTTAAGATGCATACATCAGAGTTGGGCTTCCTCGCTAACAGAACCACTGTAGTTCCGTCTTCGAAGCTGAGACCCAGTCACATCAGGCTGCTGTAAATACAGTTTAGTAAGATCATTTGGATCAATTTACGCATGTCTAATCATCTCGTCAAGTGGTGGTTGAGCAGTTGGAAAAGGTTCCAATATAGATATTGTGGAGCATGACAAGTCACTTTCACGCAAAGATCGCAACAGTTTGAAGAACAATGGAACAAAAGTTCCAACACCACCTTCCTTGAACAGAATTTTGAAGTTATGGGGACCAAACAAAGACCTGTTAGACCCATCTGGGATCACAAGATGTACCTTGCCTGAAACATTATTGCATAAAAATATTGGTTGATTGAAGCGCTCCTCATGTATAAATAGCAATGGCTTATCAACAACAAAGAGGTTCCCGATCAGCTTGTAAGCAACAGAATGCGGCTTGTCAGCAACAAAGATCGAGCAAAAATTTGAAAGATATATCTTTTCTTTTGCTGAAAAACTTCCCCCTGAAATATCGGGGACCTTGTCCGCTTGACACTCCACACCTTCGCGGGTGAGCACAAGAAGCTCGCCTCTGAAGGGCACGGGCAACCCATTCGGAAACAACTGAGGATTCATCGCCATCTCTCTCTCCGCCACATATCTCTCTCTCTCTCTCTCTCTCTCTCTCTCTAAGAAAGAGAGCGAGAGAGTAGGCTCGAATCATATTCAATGAGAGAGAGACTCGAAGAAGGAGGTATGGTCCGATTTTATATTGCTCGTTGGCATTAAATCTTCGCGTCCAACTTGAAGCTAGGTCAATTAGGGACCTTAAAATAAGGCAGCCCTACATAACTTAGAAGAGTGCCCATAAGTATATCTTTTGCAACCTAGACAAAAAGCTTTAGGCCTTTTCCCCAATTAAATCGCCTCCACCCATGTACTCAGCACAACATTGGAACTTAGAATAATAGCTCGCTGTCTTAGAATGCCCAAAAGAAGTATCACTTGAACTTAGGAACGAACTTGGCACAGAGTGTCGATAAGCTAAAAAAGTGCCTCCAAAAATATATAAAGGCCTTTAGTAATAAAAATGCTCATAGGCAATGCCATATATGCAATGCCTTGACCTTAGAACTCGACCTTAATTAAGCCTTGCCAACGTAAACCAGCAACTCGACACAGTACCATGGTACATAATATCAAAAATAAGTGAAAACTCAACTAGGCACTGCATTAGCTGACCACATTTCCAACTTTTATATAAAAATGTCGAAAAAATAGAAAATATCATAAACAGGGTACCACATAACCTCCCCTTGAATTGTGCAGCGACCTCGCAAACATTGTCAACAGGAACTAAGTTTCAAACTTCCAAGTGACAATTGGCAACCCCATAGCCTTAGTCAGACCATTCGATAGTCAGCATCAGAAATATATATAGGCAAATTCCTTGGAATGGACAACACCAACAAATATATTGTCATAAACTGGATCGGCACCATAGTACAATCTTGAAACAGTATCTCAGTACCATTTGAAACCAATAAATAAATAAACATTGAGGGTCTATAAATAAAACAAAACAAAGAATATAGAAAAGAACAGATTCTGGAAAATCATAGATATAGTATTTGCTTACTTAAAACCAGAACCTTATTTACATAACAATAGATCCTCAGATAAAAATTAAAAAATAAAGTAAAAATTAACATTAAAAACTATAATAAATAGAAAATAAAAAATTCTAAAACAAATATAGAAAACAAATAAAAAAAAAATGTATCCCCTTTTCTCAAGGCGGACGAAAGTATCTGAAATGCCACAACTTCAATAGTGCAGCAACTGACAAAATATGGAGGGCAATTGGGTTGAAAAATAACGGCCATAATTTCTTCTGAAAATATAAAAATATTTGGATCACAACTTCTACTAAAATGAGCCAGTTCTTCATAATAAAAGGAATCTTCCACAAATAACATAGAGCAAATAGGAATCAAGTGGACAGATTTGCCAAGTCCACATAAATTGTCAGAAGAAATCCGTCCTTCAATATGAAATTTCATAGACTGGGCATAGATAGTAGACTGGTCATAGCCCTTCAATTTCACATAACCAAATTTCATATCAAGACATGAAGGATGAGTTATGCATAGCTTCTGAGTAGGTGTAGGATAAACTTCAGAACGTAGACATTTTGCTACAACAAAAGTACTTTTGAAATATACTGAGTAAATAGAAGATATAAAATGTATTTGAAAATCTTCCCCCACCTCAGGCTGAATAGCATGGTTGCTGGATAAAAGCCAATTTAAAATAATAGCATCATAGCTTCTGCATAGCATGAAAACTTCATAACATTTCCTCCTAGAAAATGACCAACAAACATTGGTAGTGACTAATAACTCTCTGGTTGGCTATGCTCCTCGGCAACGACGCCAAAAGTTTGGTTTATGTCATGGCTTACCGAACCAAAACGTCAGTAAAAGTGTAGTATAAATTATTATCGTTCCCACGGAGAGCATCATAAAGAGGTATTCTGTCATTATTGGTGAGATAAAAAACATTATCTTTGAAGTCCAGCAAAATGGAAATGACATTTCTGGGTAGGCGGCCAATACCGCCATTGAAAATGGTACAAACAAACACCAAGAAAGATATTCAGACAGTTCAGCCAAGAAATCTAGATTCTAGAGAAGAGTAAGAACTCGGAATGATTAGACATCCCCACAATATTAAGATCACATGCTTCACTGTTTAGATCTGAACTTAGCCAAAATAAGAATGCCACAAGGCCAAACGATTGCTGCAGGCAATGCTTACAATGGGCTATGTTGACCCTCAATAGCCTTCATAAACTTGCTACTCACTTATTCTAATAAAGCAGTTCCAAACACAACATAGTTCGATTAATTACTGGGTTTTGTTCTAATTATAAATCCATGCATAGCATAGAATCCATTATTCTATAGAATCACCATGAATTTCCTAGGATCAATCAGAATAACAATAACAACAGGGGTGTGATTTGTTCTACAAGAAATTGAAATGCAGTATAATGTTCTTGAGAAACCAAAAGTGTCTATCACCCACTCCTTCAGATTTCTGTGAAGATACAGTCTACATATACATAGTTGGCGAATCACTCCATTGATTCAAGCCGAATTAAGACAGTATTTTATAGCTCAGACAAGAGAAAACAGCAAACATTCTACTCCTGCTTTCTACCATGCAGAACAATGAATCAATTAATTAGAATGAGCGAGGGCCCTGCTATATATATGTGTTTGGGAAAGCACACAGAACGCCGGTAAGATCTGAAACATCATGTTTGGTGAGGTATCCAATGGTTTGCTACCACATAGAAAGAGTCCAGTACGAAATGCTACCTCTGCCATATGGAGATAAGCACGCTGCTCTGTCATCAGTAAACTGTTAATATGTAGCAGTGAACAAAAATGAAACAATACGCAGCCCTTCGAGAGAAAACTTGTTGAAAAGAGCCCTTCAAATAATGCTTGAAATATATGAAGTCCCTATCTTCTGTCTCTAAAATATTGAGAGAAATGAATTATTGAAAGGTGTCTTCAGATGTGTAAACATAGCCTTCCATACTTCAAATATGAAGTTCGGAGTCTGGCTGCCAACAAATGCCTTTCAATAGCTTTAAAACACGCTTCAAACTTCAATGATAGATACTTGAGGTACGTTATGGCATGTGTCCAGACCATAAAAAAGTTACACGTGGCCAGTCACCTGCCACGTACATCAGTGTGAATGTTAAATGGTCAACTCGAACATTTTTTCGGTAGATTAAATATTTGTCTGATGGTCGAATGTTTGTTTGTCTAACATCCGAATCTGTAAGTTTCTGATAATTGGTAATAAGCATCGATAAAGATAGGTTCAATAGAGAGGATGGACACACAACTGCATTCGACTATTCAATAGCTCGTGTCTGAAGGGGCGCTAAAGAAGCCTTGAAGATCGTCTGTTCAGTATGCGTGGAAATGCGCTGGCTGGTAAAGTTTGGCTTCGAATACGAAGTTGTCTGCCTAGATTCGACTATAAACTTGTCTGCCTGGATTCGAATATAAACTTGTCTGCCTGGGATACGTTTCCAAGTGGAGGTGCTTGGATTAATGTAGACACATGTGGCACATATAGGCCAACAATATCTCAAATTGTGCCAACAACTCAAACCATGTAAATCTACATGCTATTGTAACATGCTCTTTGATACTCAAGCTAAGACACGTTGTTGAGATATCGTTGCTGACTGATAAAAATCAATCTGTTGGATTGATCTCATTGGATTTGGATTCCAAGACAATAGTGGGCTGGACCCATGTCAGTCATCTTGTATTCCTGGGCCAGCATGCATTTTGTATCCTTCATCAGATTCAGATTGTTACTGAATAAGAGTGTATCATCTACATAGAGAGTGATGATGATGAAGCAATCTGATACAGACTTGAAGTAGACATTCGAGTCTGTCGAGTTTGGAATAAAACCATTCTCTATCAGAAATGCATTGATCTTTTGAAACCATGCTTTGGGTGACTGTTTCAGCCCATAGAGCACCTTGTGGATTTTGCATACAAGGTGTTGTTGCTTGCCGTTGAGTTCGTATTCCTCTAGCTGCGTCATATAGATTTCTTCTTTGATGGTTCCATTGAGGAAAGCGGTCTGGACATCCATTTGGTGGACTTCAAGATCTGTTGCGGCTGCAAAGGAGAGGAGTAGGTTGATCGAAGCATGTTTGATGATTGGACTAAAGGCTTTGAATAATCCAGATCTGGAATCTGGGAAAAACCTTTGGCGACTAGCCTAGCCTTGTAACAATTTAGCCTTCCTTCAACATCGTACTTCACTTTGAATATCCATTTGCATGAAATTGGGTTTTGATCCTTTGGCAGATCAGTGACTGTCCATGTTTGATTCTCCACCAGAGAATCGAATTTGGTGTCCATTGTTGCTTTCCACTCTAGTCAGCATCAGGAGTAGACATAGCCTCATAAACGGTGGTTGGTTCTTGCACAAAGTAGCAGAACGGATCATCCATAAATCTGGATGGAGGCTGTCTGGACCTGTTCGACCTTTTGGGTTGAACTTCAGTTTTCTGATGTGGATTGACTCGTTGAGGTTCTGACTCATTGTCTAAGCCAATGTCATTATTCTGCAGTTGAAATCCTGGATCGGAATTGTCTGGTTGCTCGATCCTTGGGTCAGATTTATCAACATCTTTTCTTTTGTGGTCGATGAACTGGTCTTCCACAAAAATGACATTTCTACTGGTGAATGCCTTCTCAGTATCCAGATTGTAGAGCTTGTATGCCTTGTGAGCTAGGAAATAGCCGATGAACATTGGACATCAGCTTGACTTCACCTCTTTTGAATTCAACTTTAACTGTTCCTTTACCTTCGATTGAATGTGATGAGTTGTCTCCAAGTTGCACAACTCGAGAGTGGGTGAATGACTTATAGTCTTTGAACCAGTCACGATGGTGAGTCATGTGTTGAGTTGCTCCAGAATCTAGATACCAGGAATCGATATCCTGTTGTTTACCGACTTTGGTCATGAAAACTGCTTCATCTTCTTCTTGTTGCTGATTTGAGTGACTGGTTGTAGCACTATGTGCTTGTTGTTGGAACTGCTTCTTCTTTTCGTTGTTGTATTTCAAAGTTCGGCAGTCCTTGATTTCAAGGTCAGTCCTCTTACAGTATTTGTAGAAAAGTTTCTGCACTGGTTGGAATGATGAAGAGCTTGAATTTGATCTGAACCAAAATTTGGTCCAGACTGCGTGTTGCTCTTCTTGTCAATATAGTCTGACTTTGTAGAACTCTTGGATCTAAGCTTCTGATTTTTTGAATATAGAGCTTGAGGACCCGATTCTGAGCCTGAGGAGGATCTTAATCTTCTGATCTCCTCTTGTAGGAGCAGCGAAATTACTCTTGATAGAGTGAGGTGCTCCTGGGTAGAAATTGCCATTACCCAATTTTCGTAGCTTCAGGCATCGAAATCTTCTATGACTGAGCCAGTTGCAGTCATCTGCTCCATAAAATTTTTGAAGGTGTTGAGATGACTCGAAACACTATCTACATCAGACATTCTGAGGGTGGAGAATTTCTTCCTCAAATGAAGCTTGGAAGTGACGTCCCTGATGTCATAGAGAGTTGCTAGGATGTCCTATGCATCCTTAGCAGTCTGAGCAGCACGTATGTGGTTGATCTGAGTATCCTTGATGTTGAGGGTGATCATGGCAAATGCCATCTCTCAGTCTCCACTTGGTAATGATGGCTGTATCACCTTTTGGTTTGAGCTCCGTACCATCAACGATGTCCCACAGTCCTTTGGCTAGAAGTATAACCTTCATTTTGAATTTTCAGAGATGGTAATTATCTCCATCGAGTTTGTCAATGAGAGATGAGCCAGCTTGTTGAGCGTGATAACGTTGGCTACAGATAACTCTGATTAAAAAGAACACTTACATAGCTTGATTCAGCTAGTATATATATTTACAAGTGTCAAGAGACAAATATCTTATAAGCCTTGAATGTTATTTATGCCAGTCTTTGTATATGTACAAAGTCCAGCTGTTTTTAGGGTTGATGATAAGTTGGCGACGTCTATTTGCCACTGTTGGAAAAACCCGAAAAACCCAAAGGTGCCCTTAGACTAAAGGTATGTAAATCTCGAAGGTGCCTCTAGAGCGAAGGCAGGGAAAAAGGCGAAGGTAGGAAAAATTGCGAAAAAGGCAAAGGTGCCTTAAAAGCGTTTAAGGCACAAAAAATCTCAAAGGGGAAAAATGTGAAGGTCCAAAACATGTAGTCGGCCTTCGGTTTTCAGGATGCTCAGCATAAGAAATCTAACATCTTGTCCGCTTGACACTCCACACCTTCGCAGGTGAGCACAAAAAGCTCGTCTCCAAAGGGCACAGGCAACCCATTCGAAAACAACTGAGGACTCACCGCCATCTCTCTCTCTCTCTCTCTCTCTCCACATAAGAAAGAGAGTGAGAGAGCAGGCTTGAATCCTATTTGATGAGAGAGAAACATGCTGGTCGTTGAAGACTCGAAGAAGAGGAAGGTTGATTTTATAATGCTCGGTGCCGGCCTTGGCATTAAATCTTCATGTCCAACTTGAAGCTAGGTCAATTAGGGACCTTAGAATAAGGTAGCGTACATAACTTAGAAGAGTGCCCATAAATATATCTTTTGCAACTTAAACAAAAAGCTTTAGGTCTTTTCCCCAATTAAATGGCCTCCACCCATGTAGTCAGCACAACATTGGAACTTAGAATAATAGCTCGCTGTTTAGAATGCCCAAAGAAAGTATCACTTGAACTTACGAACGAACTCGGCACAGAGTGTCGATAAGCCAAAAAAGTGCCTCCAAAAATATATAAAGGCCTTCAGTAATAAAAATGGTCACCAACAAATATATCGTCATTAACTGGATCAGCACCATAGTACAGTCTTGAAACAATATCTCAGTACCATTTGAAACCAATAAATAAATAAACACCGAGGATCTATAAATAAAATAAAATAAAACAAAACAAAGAATATAGAAAAGAACAGATTCTGAAAAAGCATAGATATAGTATTTGCTTACTTAAAACCAGAATCTTATTTACATAACGATAGATCTTCAGATGAAAATTAAAAACAGATAAAAATTAATATTAAAAACTATAATAAATAGAAAATAAATTTTTTTAAAATAAATAATTTTTTTTTTACCCTCTTTTCTCAAGGTGGACGAAAGTATCTGAAATGCCACAACTTCACTATTGTAGCAGCCGACAAAATATGGAGGGCAATTTGGCTAAAAAATAACTTGGCCATAATTTCTTCTGAAAATATGAAAATATTTGGATCACAACATCTGCTGAAATGAGCCAGTTCTTTATAATCAAAGGAATCTTCCACAAATAGCATAGAGCAAATAGGAAT
The DNA here is from genome assembly GCA_029204225.1 of Diphasiastrum complanatum. NCBI lineage: Eukaryota > Viridiplantae > Streptophyta > Lycopodiopsida > Lycopodiales > Lycopodiaceae > Diphasiastrum > Diphasiastrum complanatum. The sequence goes on along the minus strand of MU831547.1, from coordinate 187,703 downwards.
CAAGTGGACAGATTTGCCAAGTCCACATAAATTGTCAGAAGAAATCCGTCCTTCAATATGAAATTTCATAGACTGGGCATAGATAGTAGACTGGTCATAACGCTCCCTCAATTTCACATAACCAAATTTCATATCAAGACATGAAGAATGAGTTATGCACAACTTCTGAGTAGGTGTAGGATAAACTTCAGTACGTAGACATTCTGCTACAACAAAAGTACTTTTGAACTATATTGAGTAAATAGAAGATATAAAAATATATATGAAAATCTTCTCCCGCCTCAGGCTGAATAGCATGGTTGCTGGATAAAAGCCAATTTAAAATAGCAGCATCATAGCATCAAAACTTCATAGCATTTCCTCCTAGAAAATAACCAACAAACATTGTAGTGACAAATAACTCTCTGGTTGGCTGTGCTCCCCGACAACGACGCCAAAAGTCTGGTTTATGGCTTACCGAACCAAAATGTCAGTCAAAGTGTAGTATAAATGATTATCATTCCCACGGAGAGCATCATAAAGACGTATTATGTCATTATTGGAGATAAAAAAAATTTATATTTGAAGTCCAACGAAATGGAAATGTAAAGCTGGTTGTCTGACGACATTTCTGGATAGGCGTCCAATACCGCCATTGAAAATGGTATTTAGACAGTTCAACCAAGAAATCCAGATTCAAGAGAAGAGTACGAACTCGGAATGATTAGACATCCCCACAATATTAAGATCACATGCTTCACTGTTTAGATCTGAACTTTGCCAAAACAAGAATGCCACAAGGCCAAACGATTGCTGCAGGCAATGCTTACAATGGGCTATGTTGACCCTCAACAACCTTCATAAACTTGCTACTCACTTATTTTGATAAAGCAGTTCCAAACACAACATAGTTCGATTAAATATTGGGTTTTGTTCTAAATATAGATCCATGCATAGCATAGAATCCATTATTCTGCAGAATCACCATGAATTTCCTAGGATCAGTTAGAATAAACAATAACAACAGGGGTGTGATTCATTCTACAAGAAACTGAAATGCAGTATAACGTTCTTGAGAAACCGAAAGTGTCTGTCACCCACTCCTTCAAAATCCTATGAAGATACAGTCTACATATACATAGTTGGCGAATCACTACATTGATCCAAGTTAAATTAAGACAGCAGACAGTATTTTATTATGCCATAATAGCTCAGACAAGAGAAAACAACAAGCGTTCTACTCCTGTTTTCTACCATGCAAAACAATGAATGAATTAATTAGAATGAGCTAGGGCTCTGCTATATATATGTGTGTTTGAAGAAGTAGGCAGAACGCCGGTAAGATTTGAAACATCATGTTTGGTGAGGTATTCAATGGTTTGCTGCCACGTAGAAAGAGTCCGGTATGAAACGCTACCTCTGCAATCTGGAAATAAGCAGCTTGCTTTGTCATCAGTAAACTATTAATACGTAGCAGAGAACGGAATTGAAACAATACGCAACCCTTTTGGAGAAAACATGTTGAAAAGAGCCCTTCAAATAATGCGTGAAATACATGAAGTCCCCATCTTCTGCGTCTAAAATATTGAGAGAAATGAGTTATTGAAAGGTGTCTTCAAATGTGTAAACATAGCCTTCAATAATTCAAATATGATGTTCGAGGTCCGCCTGGCTGCCGACTGTCTTTCAATAGCTTTAAAACAGGCTTCAAACTTCAATGATAGATACTTGACGTACGTTATGGCTTGTGTCCAGACCATAAAAAAGTTACACGTGGCCAGTCACCTGCCACGTACATCAGTGTGAATGTTGAATGGTTTACTCGAACATTTCTTTGATAGATTAAATATTTGTCTGATGGTCGAATGTTTGTTTGTCTAACATCCGAATCTGTAAGCTTCTGATAGTTGTTAATAAGCGTCGATAAAGATAGGTTCGATAGAGAGGATGGACACACAACTGCATTCGAATATTCAATAGCTCGTGTCTGAAGGGGCACTAAAAAAGCCTTGAAAATCATCAGCTTAGTATGCGTGGAAATGCGCTAGCTGGTAAAGTCTAGCTTCGAATACGAAGTTGTCTGCCTAGATTCGAATATAGACTTGTCTACCTAGATTCGAATATAAACTTGTCTGCCTGAGATACGTTTCCAAGTGGAGGTGCTTGGATTAATGTAGACACATGTGGCACATATAGGCCAACAATATCTCAAATTGTGCCAACAACTCAAACCATGTAAATCTACATGCTATTGTAACATGCTCTTTGATACTCAAGCTAAGACACGTTGTTGAGATATCGTTGCTGACTGATAAAAATCAATCTGTTGGATCGATCTCATTGGATTTGGATTCCAAGACAATAGTGGGCTGGACCCATGTCAGTCATCTTGTATTCCTGGGCCAGCATGCATTTTGTATCCTTCATCAGATTCAGATTGTTACTGAATAAGAGTGTATCATCTACATAGAGAGTGATGATGATGAAGCAATCTGATACAGACTTGAAGTAGACATTCGAGTCTGTCGAGTTTGGAATAAAACCATTCTCTATCAGAAATGCATTGATCTTTTGAAACCATGCTTTGGGTGACTGTTTCAGCCCATAGAGCACCTTGTGGATTTTGCATACAAGGTGTTGTTGCTTGCCGTTGAGTTCGTATTCCTCTAGCTGCGTCATATAGATTTCTTCTTTGATGGTTCCATTGAGGAAAGCGGTCTGGACATCCATTTGGTGGACTTCAAGATCTGTTGCGGCTGCAAAGGAGAGGAGTAGGTTGATCGAAGCATGTTTGATGATTGGACTAAAGGCTTTGAATAATCCAGATCTGGAATCTGGGAAAAACCTTTGGCGACTAGCCTAGCCTTGTAACAATTTAGCCTTCCTTCAACATCGTACTTCACTTTGAATATCCATTTGCATGAAATTGGGTTTTGATCCTTTGGCAGATCAGTGACTGTCCATGTTTGATTCTCCACCAGAGAATCGAATTTGGTGTCCATTGCTGCTTTCCACTCTAGTCAGCATCAGGAGTAGACATAGCCTCATAAACGGTGGTTGGTTCTTGCACAAAGTAGCAGAACGGATCATCCATAAATCTGGATGGAGGCTGTCTGGACCTGTTCGACCTTTTGGGTTGAACTTCAGTTTTCTGATGTGGATTGACTCGTTGAGGTTCTGACTCATTGTCTAAGCCAATGTCATTATTCTGCAGTTGAAATCCTGGATCGGAATTGTCTGGTTGCTCGATCCTTGGGTCAGATTTATCAACATCTTTTCTTTTGTGGTCGATGAACTGGTCTTCCACAAAAATGACATTTCTACTGGTGAATGCCTTCTCAGTATCCAGATTGTAGAGCTTGTATGCCTTGTGAGCTAGGAAATAGCCGATGAACATTGGACATCAGCTTGACTTCACCTCTTTTGAATTCAACTTTAACTGTTCCTTTACCTTCGATTGAATGTGATGAGTTGTCTCCAAGTTGCACAACTCGAGAGTGGGTGAATGACTTATAGTCTTTGAACCAGTCACGATGGTGAGTCATGTGTTGAGTTGCTCCAGAATCTAGATACCAGGAATCGATATCCTGTTGTTTACCGACTTTGGTCATGAAAACTGCTTCATCTTCTTCTTGTTGCTGATTTGAGTGACTGGTTGTAGCACTATGTGCTTGTTGTTGGAACTGCTTCTTCTTTTCGTTGTTGTATTTCAAAGTTCGGCAGTCCTTGATTTCAAGGTCAGTCCTCTTACAGTATTTGTAGAAAAGTTTCTGCACTGGTTGGAATGATGAAGAGCTTGAATTTGATCTGAACCAAAATTTGGTCCAGACTGCGTGTTGCTCTTCTTGTCAATATAGTCTGACTTTGTAGAACTCTTGGATCTAAGCTTCTGATTTTTTGAATATAGAGCTTGAGGACCCGATTCTGAGCCTGAGGAGGATGTTAATCTTCTGATCTCCTCTTGTAGGAGCAGCGAAATTACTCTTGATAGAGTGAGGTGCTCCTGGGTAGAAATTGCCATTACCCAATTTTCGTAGCTTCAGGCATCGAAATCTTCTATGACTGAGCCAGTTGCAGTCATCTGCTCCATAAAATTTTTGAAGGTGTTGAGATGACTCGAAACACTATCTACATCAGACATTCTGAGGGTGGAGAATTTCTTCCTCAAATGAAGCTTGGAAGTGACGTCCCTGATGTCATAGAGAGTTGCTAGGATGTCCTATGCATCCTTAGCAGTCTGAGCAGCACGTATGTGGTTGATCTGAGTATCCTTGATGTTGAGGGTGATCATGGCAAATGCCATCTCTCAGTCTCCACTTGGTAATGATGGCTGTATCACCTTTTGGTTTGAGCTCCGTACCATCAACGATGTCCCACAGTCCTTTGGCTAGAAGTATAACCTTCATTTTGAATTTTCAGAGATGGTAATTATCTCCATCGAGTTTGTCAATGAGAGATGAGCCAGCTTGTTGAGCGTGATAACGTTGGCTACAGATAACTCTGATTAAAAAGAACACTTACATAGCTTGATTCAGCTAGTATATATATTTACAAGTGTCAAGAGACAAATATCTTATAAGCCTTGAATGTTATTTATGCCAGTCTTTGTATATGTACAAAGTCCAGCTGTTTTTAGGGTTGATGATAAGTTGGCGACGTCCATTTGCCACTGTTGGAAAAACCCGAAAAACCCAAAGGTGCCCTTAGACTAAAGGTATGTAAATCTCGAAGGTGCCTCTAGAGCGAAGGCAGGGAAAAAGGCGAAGGTAGGAAAAATTGCGAAAAAGGCAAAGGTGCCTTAAAAGCGTTTAAGGCACAAAAAATCTCAAAGGGGAAAAATGTGAAGGTCCAAAACATGTAGTCGGCCTTCGGTTTTCAGGATGCTCAGCATAAGAAATCTAACATCTTGTCCGCTTGACACTCCACACCTTCGCAGGTGAGCACAAAAAGCTCGTCTCCAAAGGGCACAGGCAACCCATTCGAAAACAACTGAGGACTCACCGCCATCTCTCTCTCTCTCTCTCTCTCTCCACATAAGAAAGAGAGTGAGAGAGCAGGCTTGAATCCTATTTGATGAGAGAGAAACATGCTGGTCGTTGAAGACTCGAAGAAGAGGAAGGTATGATCCGATTTTATAATGCTCGGTGCCGGCCTTGGCATTAAATCTTCATGTCCAACTTGAAGCTAGGTCAATTAGGGACCTTAGAATAAGGTAGCGTACATAACTTAGAAGAGTGCCCATAAATATATCTTTTGCAACTTAAACAAAAAGCTTTAGGTCTTTTCCCCAATTAAATGGCCTCCACCCATGTAGTCAGCACAACATTGGAACTTAGAATAATAGCTCGCTGTTTAGAATGCCCAAAGAAAGTATCACTTGAACTTACGAACGAACTCGGCACAGAGTGTCGATAAGCCAAAAAAGTGCCTCCAAAAATATATAAAGGCCTTCAGTAATAAAAATGGTCACCAACAAATATATCGTCATTAACTGGATCAGCACCATAGTACAGTCTTGAAACAATATCTCAGTACCATTTGAAACCAATAAATAAATAAACACCGAGGATCTATAAATAAAATAAAATAAAACAAAACAAAGAATATAGAAAAGAACAGATTCTGAAAAAGCATAGATATAGTATTTGCTTACTTAAAACCAGAATCTTATTTACATAACGATAGATCTTCAGATGAAAATTAAAAACAGATAAAAATTAATATTAAAAACTATAATAAATAGAAAATAAATTTTTTTAAAATAAATAATTTTTTTTTTACCCTCTTTTCTCAAGGTGGACGAAAGTATCTGAAATGCCACAACTTCACTATTGTAGCAGCCGACAAAATATGGAGGGCAATTTGGCTAAAAAATAACTTGGCCATAATTTCTTCTGAAAATATGAAAATATTTGGATCACAACATCTGCTGAAATGAGCCAGTTCTTTATAATCAAAGGAATCTTCCACAAATAGCATAGAGCAAATAGGAATCAAGTGGACAGATTTGCCAAGTCCACATAAATTGTCAGAAGAAATCCGTCCTTCAATATGAAATTTCATAGACTGGGCATAGATAGTAGACTGGTCATAACGCTCCCTCAATTTCACATAACCAAATTTCATATCAAGACATGAAGAATGAGTTATGCACAACTTCTGAGTAGGTGTAGGATAAACTTCAGTACGTAGACATTCTGCTACAACAAAAGTACTTTTGAACTATATTGAGTAAATAGAAGATATAAAAATATATATGAAAATCTTCTCCCGCCTCAGGCTGAATAGCATGGTTGCTGGATAAAAGCCAATTTAAAATAGCAGCATCATAGCATCAAAACTTCATAGCATTTCCTCCTAGAAAATAACCAACAAACATTGTAGTGACAAATAACTCTCTGGTTGGCTGTGCTCCCCGACAACGACGCCAAAAGTCTGGTTTATGGCTTACCGAACCAAAATGTCAATCAAAGTGTAGTATAAATGATTATCATTCCCACGGAGAGCATCATAAAGACGTATTATGTCATTATTGGAGATAAAAAAAATTTATATTTGAAGTCCAACGAAATGGAAATGTAAAGCTGGTTGTCTGACGACATTTCTGGATAGGCGTCCAATACCGCCATTGAAAATGGTATTTAGACAGTTCAACCAAGAAATCCAGATTCAAGAGAAGAGTACGAACTCGGAATGATTAGACATCCCCACAATATTAAGATCACATGCTTCACTGTTTAGATCTGAACTTTGCCAAAACAAGAATGCCACAAGGCCAAACGATTGCTGCAGGCAATGCTTACAATGGGCTATGTTGACCCTCAACAACCTTCATAAACTTGCTACTCACTTATTTTGATAAAGCAGTTCCAAACACAACATAGTTCGATTAAATATTGGGTTTTGTTCTAAATATAGATCCATGCATAGCATAGAATCCATTATTCTGCAGAATCACCATGAATTTCCTAGGATCAGTTAGAATAAACAATAACAACAGGGGTGTGATTCATTCTACAAGAAACTGAAATGCAGTATAACGTTCTTGAGAAACCGAAAGTGTCTGTCACCCACTCCTTCAAAATCCTATGAAGATACAGTCTACATATACATAGTTGGCGAATCACTACATTGATCCAAGTTAAATTAAGACAGCAGACAGTATTTTATTATGCCATAATAGCTCAGACAAGAGAAAACAACAAGCGTTCTACTCCTGTTTTCTACCATGCAAAACAATGAATGAATTAATTAGAATGAGCTAGGGCTCTGCTATATATATGTGTGTTTGAAGAAGTAGGCAGAACGCCGGTAAGATTTGAAACATCATGTTTGGTGAGGTATTCAATGGTTTGCTGCCACGTAGAAAGAGTCCGGTATGAAACGCTACCTCTGCAATCTGGAAATAAGCAGCTTGCTTTGTCATCAGTAAACTATTAATACGTAGCAGAGAACGGAATTGAAACAATACGCAACCCTTTTGGAGAAAACATGTTGAAAAGAGCCCTTCAAATAATGCGTGAAATACATGAAGTCCCCATCTTCTGCGTCTAAAATATTGAGAGAAATGAGTTATTGAAAGGTGTCTTCAAATGTGTAAACATAGCCTTCAATAATTCAAATATGATGTTCGAGGTCCGCCTGGCTGCCGACTGTCTTTCAATAGCTTTAAAACAGGCTTCAAACTTCAATGATAGATACTTGACGTACGTTATGGCTTGTGTCCAGACCATAAAAAAGTTACACGTGGCCAGTCACCTGCCACGTACATCAGTGTGAATGTTGAATGGTTTACTCGAACATTTCTTTGATAGATTAAATATTTGTCTGATGGTCGAATGTTTGTTTGTCTAACATCCGAATCTGTAAGCTTCTGATAGTTGTTAATAAGCGTCGATAAAGATAGGTTCGATAGAGAGGATGGACACACAACTGCATTCGAATATTCAATAGCTCGTGTCTGAAGGGGCACTAAAAAAGCCTTGAAAATCATCAGCTTAGTATGCGTGGAAATGCGCTAGCTGGTAAAGTCTAGCTTCGAATACGAAGTTGTCTGCCTAGATTCGAATATAGACTTGTCTACCTAGATTCGAATATAAACTTGTCTGCCTGAGATACGTTTCCAAGTGGAGGTGCTTGGATTAATGTAGACACATGTGGCACATATAGGCCAACAATATCTCAAATTGTGCCAACAACTCAAACCATGTAAATCTACATGCTATTGTAACATGCTCTTTGATACTCAAGCTAAGACACGTTGTTGAGATATCGTTGCTGACTGATAAAAATCAATCTGTTGGATCGATCTCATTGGATTTGGATTCCAAGACAATAGTGGGCTGGACCCATGTCAGTCATCTTGTATTCCTGGGCCAGCATGCATTTTGTATCCTTCATCAGATTCAGATTGTTACTGAATAAGAGTGTATCATCTACATAGAGAGTGATGATGATGAAGCAATCTGATACAGACTTGAAGTAGACATTCGAGTCTGTCGAGTTTGGAATAAAACCATTCTCTATCAGAAATGCATTGATCTTTTGAAACCATGCTTTGGGTGACTGTTTCAGCCCATAGAGCACCTTGTGGATTTTGCATACAAGGTGTTGTTGCTTGCCGTTGAGTTCGTATTCCTCTAGCTGCGTCATATAGATTTCTTCTTTGATGGTTCCATTGAGGAAAGCGGTCTGGACATCCATTTGGTGGACTTCAAGATCTGTTGCGGCTGCAAAGGAGAGGAGTAGGTTGATCGAAGCATGTTTGATGATTGGACTAAAGGCTTTGAATAATCCAGATCTGGAATCTGGGAAAAACCTTTGGCGACTAGCCTAGCCTTGTAACAATTTAGCCTTCCTTCAACATCGTACTTCACTTTGAATATCCATTTGCATGAAATTGGGTTTTGATCCTTTGGCAGATCAGTGACTGTCCATGTTTGATTCTCCACCAGAGAATCGAATTTGGTGTCCATTGCTGCTTTCCACTCTAGTCAGCATCAGGAGTAGACATAGCCTCATAAACGGTGGTTGGTTCTTGCACAAAGTAGCAGAACGGATCATCCATAAATCTGGATGGAGGCTGTCTGGACCTGTTCGACCTTTTGGGTTGAACTTCAGTTTTCTGATGTGGATTGACTCGTTGAGGTTCTGACTCATTGTCTAAGCCAATGTCATTATTCTGCAGTTGAAATCCTGGATCGGAATTGTCTGGTTGCTCGATCCTTGGGTCAGATTTATCAACATCTTTTCTTTTGTGGTCGATGAACTGGTCTTCCACAAAAATGACATTTCTACTGGTGAATGCCTTCTCAGTATCCAGATTGTAGAGCTTGTATGCCTTGTGAGCTAGGAAATAGCCGATGAACATTGGACATCAGCTTGACTTCACCTCTTTTGAATTCAACTTTAACTGTTCCTTTACCTTCGATTGAATGTGATGAGTTGTCTCCAAGTTGCACAACTCGAGAGTGGGTGAATGACTTATAGTCTTTGAACCAGTCACGATGGTGAGTCATGTGTTGAGTTGCTCCAGAATCTAGATACCAGGAATCGATATCCTGTTGTTTACCGACTTTGGTCATGAAAACTGCTTCATCTTCTTCTTGTTGCTGATTTGAGTGACTGGTTGTAGCACTATGTGCTTGTTGTTGGAACTGCTTCTTCTTTTCGTTGTTGTATTTCAAAGTTCGGCAGTCCTTGATTTCAAGGTCAGTCCTCTTACAGTATTTGTAGAAAAGTTTCTGCACTGGTTGGAATGATGAAGAGCTTGAATTTGATCTGAACCAAAATTTGGTCCAGACTGCGTGTTGCTCTTCTTGTCAATATAGTCTGACTTTGTAGAACTCTTGGATCTAAGCTTCTGATTTTTTGAATATAGAGCTTGAGGACCCGATTCTGAGCCTGAGGAGGATGTTAATCTTCTGATCTCCTCTTGTAGGAGCAGCGAAATTACTCTTGATAGAGTGAGGTGCTCCTGGGTAGAAATTGCCATTACCCAATTTTCGTAGCTTCAGGCATCGAAATCTTCTATGACTGAGCCAGTTGCAGTCATCTGCTCCATAAAATTTTTGAAGGTGTTGAGATGACTCGAAACACTATCTACATCAGACATTCTGAGGGTGGAGAATTTCTTCCTCAAATGAAGCTTGGAAGTGACGTCCCTGATGTCATAGAGAGTTGCTAGGATGTCCTATGCATCCTTAGCAGTCTGAGCAGCACGTATGTGGTTGATCTGAGTATCCTTGATGTTGAGGGTGATCATGGCAAATGCCATCTCTCAGTCTCCACTTGGTAATGATGGCTGTATCACCTTTTGGTTTGAGCTCCGTACCATCAACGATGTCCCACAGTCCTTTGGCTAGAAGTATAACCTTCATTTTGAATTTTCAGAGATGGTAATTATCTCCATCGAGTTTGTCAATGAGAGATGAGCCAGCTTGTTGAGCGTGATAACGTTGGCTACAGATAACTCTGATTAAAAAGAACACTTACATAGCTTGATTCAGCTAGTATATATATTTACAAGTGTCAAGAGACAAATATCTTATAAGCCTTGAATGTTATTTATGCCAGTCTTTGTATATGTACAAAGTCCAGCTGTTTTTAGGGTTGATGATAAGTTGGCGACGTCCATTTGCCACTGTTGGAAAAACCCGAAAAACCCAAAGGTGCCCTTAGACTAAAGGTATGTAAATCTCGAAGGTGCCTCTAGAGCGAAGGCAGGGAAAAAGGCGAAGGTAGGAAAAATTGCGAAAAAGGCAAAGGTGCCTTAAAAGCGTTTAAGGCACAAAAAATCTCAAAGGGGAAAAATGTGAAGGTCCAAAACATGTAGTCGGCCTTCGGTTTTCAGGATGCTCAGCATAAGAAATCTAACATCTTGTCCGCTTGACACTCCACACCTTCGCAGGTGAGCACAAAAAGCTCGTCTCCAAAGGGCACAGACAACCCATTCGAAAACAACTGAGGACTCACCGCCATCTCTCTCTCTCTCTCTCTCTCTCCACATAAGAAAGAGAGTGAGAGAGCAGGCTTGAATCCTATTTGATGAGAGAGAAACATGCTGGTCGTTGAAGACTCGAAGAAGAGGAAGGTATGATCCGATTTTATAATGCTCGGTGCCGGCCTTGGCATTAAATCTTCATGTCCAACTTGAAGCTAGGTCAATTAGGGACCTTAGAATAAGGTAGCGTACATAACTTAGAAGAGTGCCCATAAATATATCTTTTGCAACTTAAACAAAAAGCTTTAGGTCTTTTCCCCAATTAAATGGCCTCCACCCATGTAGTCAGCACAACATTGGAACTTAGAATAATAGCTCGCTGTTTAGAATGCCCAAAGAAAGTATCACTTGAACTTACGAACGAACTCGGCACAGAGTGTCGATAAGCCAAAAAAGTGCCTCCAAAAATATATAAAGGCCTTCAGTAATAAAAATGGTCACCAACAAATATATCGTCATTAACTGGATCAGCACCATAGTACAGTCTTGAAACAATATCTCAGTACCATTTGAAACCAATAAATAAATAAACACCGAGGATCTATAAATAAAATAAAATAAAACAAAACAAAGAATATAGAAAAGAACAGATTCTGAAAAAGCATAGATATAGTATTTGCTTACTTAAAACCAGAATCTTATTTACATAACGATAGATCTTCAGATGAAAATTAAAAACAGATAAAAATTAATATTAAAAACTATAATAAATAGAAAATAAATTTTTTTAAAATAAATAATTTTTTTTTTACCCTCTTTTCTCAAGGTGGACGAAAGTATCTGAAATGCCACAACTTCACTATTGTAGCAGCCGACAAAATATGGAGGGCAATTTGGCTAAAAAATAACTTGGCCATAATTTCTTCTGAAAATATGAAAATATTTGGATCACAACATCTGCTGAAATGAGCCAGTTCTTTATAATCAAAGGAATCTTCCACAAATAGCATAGAGCAAATAGGAATCAAGTGGACAGATTTGCCAAGTCCACATAAATTGTCAGAAGAAATCCGTCCTTCAATATGAAATTTCATAGACTGGGCATAGATAGTAGACTGGTCATAACGCTCCCTCAATTTCACATAACCAAATTTCATATCAAGACATGAAGAATGAGTTATGCACAACTTCTGAGTAGGTGTAGGATAAACTTCAGTACGTAGACATTCTGCTACAACAAAAGTACTTTTGAACTATATTGAGTAAATAGAAGATATAAAAATATATATGAAAATCTTCTCCCGCCTCAGGCTGAATAGCATGGTTGCTGGATAAAAGCCAATTTAAAATAGCAGCATCATAGCATCAAAACTTCATAGCATTTCCTCCTAGAAAATAACCAACAAACATTGTAGTGACAAATAACTCTCTGGTTGGCTGTGCTCCCCGACAACGACGCCAAAAGTCTGGTTTATGGCTTACCGAACCAAAATGTCAGTCAAAGTGTAGTATAAATGATTATCATTCCCACGGAGAGCATCATAAAGACGTATTATGTCATTATTGGAGATAAAAAAAATTTATATTTGAAGTCCAACGAAATGGAAATGTAAAGCTGGTTGTCTGACGACATTTCTGGATAGGCGTCCAATACCGCCATTGAAAATGGTATTTAGACAGTTCAACCAAGAAATCCAGATTCAAGAGAAGAGTACGAACTCGGAATGATTAGACATCCCCACAATATTAAGATCACATGCTTCACTGTTTAGATCTGAACTTTGCCAAAACAAGAATGCCACAAGGCCAAACGATTGCTGCAGGCAATGCTTACAATGGGCTATGTTGACCCTCAACAACCTTCATAAACTTGCTACTCACTTATTTTGATAAAGCAGTTCCAAACACAACATAGTTCGATTAAATATTGGGTTTTGTTCTAAATATAGATCCATGCATAGCATAGAATCCATTATTCTGCAGAATCACCATGAATTTCCTAGGATCAGTTAGAATAAACAATAACAACAGGGGTGTGATTCATTCTACAAGAAACTGAAATGCAGTATAACGTTCTTGAGAAACCGAAAGTGTCTGTCACCCACTCCTTCAAAATCCTATGAAGATACAGTCTACATATACATAGTTGGCGAATCACTACATTGATCCAAGTTAAATTAAGACAGCAGACAGTATTTTATTATGCCATAATAGCTCAGACAAGAGAAAACAACAAGCGTTCTACTCCTGTTTTCTACCATGCAAAACAATGAATGAATTAATTAGAATGAGCTAGGGCTCTGCTATATATATGTGTGTTTGAAGAAGTAGGCAGAACGCCGGTAAGATTTGAAACATCATGTTTGGTGAGGTATTCAATGGTTTGCTGCCACGTAGAAAGAGTCCGGTATGAAACGCTACCTCTGCAATCTGGAAATAAGCAGCTTGCTTTGTCATCAGTAAACTATTAATACGTAGCAGAGAACGGAATTGAAACAATACGCAACCCTTTTGGAGAAAACATGTTGAAAAGAGCCCTTCAAATAATGCGTGAAATACATGAAGTCCCCATCTTCTGCGTCTAAAATATTGAGAGAAATGAGTTATTGAAAGGTGTCTTCAAATGTGTAAACATAGCCTTCAATAATTCAAATATGATGTTCGAGGTCCGCCTGGCTGCCGACTGTCTTTCAATAGCTTTAAAACAGGCTTCAAACTTCAATGATAGATACTTGACGTACGTTATGGCTTGTGTCCAGACCATAAAAAAGTTACACGTGGCCAGTCACCTGCCACGTACATCAGTGTGAATGTTGAATGGTTTACTCGAACATTTCTTTGATAGATTAAATATTTGTCTGATGGTCGAATGTTTGTTTGTCTAACATCCGAATCTGTAAGCTTCTGATAGTTGTTAATAAGCGTCGATAAAGATAGGTTCGATAGAGAGGATGGACACACAACTGCATTCGAATATTCAATAGCTCGTGTCTGAAGGGGCACTAAAAAAGCCTTGAAGATCATCAGCTTAGTATGCGTGGAAATGTGCTAGCTGGTAAAGTCTAGCTTCGAATACGAAGTTGTCTGCCTAGATTCGAATATAGACTTGTCTACCTAGATTCGAATATAAACTTGTCTGCCTGAGATACGTTTAAACTTGTCTCTCTGAATTTGAATATAAACTTGTCTGCCTGAGATACGTTTCCAAGTGGAGGTGCTTGGATTAATGTAGACACATGTGGGACACATATGGGCTAGCAATATCTCAAACCGTGCCAACAAGTCAAACCGTGTAAATCTACATGCTATTGTGACATACTCTGTGATACTCGGGCTAAGATGCATACATCATAGTTGGGCTTCCTCGCTAACAGAACCACTGTAGTTCCGTCTTCGAAGTTGAGACCCAATCATGAGCTTCTTCTTGAGATCGTGAGGAATCTACGCATAAGCAATCCATCCAAAAACTCGTAAGTTTGATAAAGAAGGTTTGGTACCTGTCCAAATTTCGAATGGTGTTTTTTCTGAGAGACCTTTAGTAGGACATCTGTTCTGAATATAGGTTGCTTGTGAAACAACTCCAACCCAGAAGGACTTCGGAAGTGTTGCATGTGATAACATGCACTTTGCTGATTTGACTAAGGTTCTGTTCTTTCTCTCAGCAAGACCATTTGACTGAGGCGAATAGGAGGTAATGTATTGTTGCTCAATGCTGTTGTTAAGGTAGTACTCCTTGAATTTGGTGGAGATATATTCTCTCGTCTTATCTGACCTTAGTGCTTTGATTCATTTACCAGTCTGATTTTTTGCATGCTCTTTGAATTGTCTGAACTTGATGAAAGCCTCTGATTTCTGTTTAATGAAGTAAATAGCTGTTCTTTTGGAGAATTCGTCAATAAAAGTAATGAAATATTTTGCATCTAACAATGAAGGAGATTGCATAGGTCCACATATATCTGTATGAACAACATCTAACAGACCTTTTGTTGCATGCCTATGACTCGATCTAAAAGGAATCCTAGTCTGCTTTCCAAAGATGCAGTATGACGGACAGGGAGATCGACCTTACCAGAAGGATAGTCGAGATCAAAAGCCATGGATTGTCTGGACATGTTCAAAACAGATGCATAATTCAAGTGTCCTAAGCGATGATGCCATAGTAATGCTTTATTGACAAGAACAAAGGTTTTCAAGGCTTGACTAGAATCAGAATAACAATGCGCCAATCTATATAAGTATCCATGTCTCTTGTTGAGTGCAAGGATCTTATTACTCCTATCAATAATTTTGCATTGATCAGATTTGAATTCTACCTTATGACGTAAATATGTAATTTTACTTACTGATAACAGATTTGTAGAGAGTTTAGGAACATATAAAACCTTTGATAGTAGTTTGAACTGATCATGTTGGAATTACAATCTTACAGTACCTTCACCTTCAATAGTGTGAGTACTATTGTCACCAAGATGAACAAATTTCTTCATGTTGTAAGGCGTGTAGCAATTGAAACATGCGAAAAATGCGAAAAAGTTGACACTGTATTTTTACACGAGATTCTTGACAGGCGACACTGTCGGGTTTGTAGAGAGAGAAAATGCGACACTGTTGTCAAACTTCGTGTATTTCTGCAGACTGTGTAAAAACACTTGTAATTCTGCAGACTGTATAAACACACCAGAAAATCTGCAGAATTGGATAAATAGTTGGATGAAGATTAAAAACCGATTAGTCGATTAGTAATAACATGGGAAGAGACACATTCTCTCTCTCTCTCTCTCTCATCTCACTTCATGCTTATACATGATTTCTCTTGGGTTCATCTATCTATTGGTGCACTATATTTGTGATATCTTGCAATCTTGTGTGTAGAATGCTTATTTTATGCTATTTTCAGATCCACATTTGTGAAATATATTAGCTTACTATTTTTTTACGGACAACAACTTCATCATATCATATGTTTGATATTTGATTAAGTTTTTATTGAGTTTGTATCTCATTCATAGAGTAGATGTTGATTTTTCTATATTGGCAACATCGGTGATATATTTCTAACCAAAGATCAGGTTATGGATTTGGATCTTAATTGATCCCAAATTCTTCAAAATACGTCATCTTATTGCTATTATAACCCAAGGTACAACCACCGAGAACACACATGAGGACACTAGCAACCTCCTAGACAACCTTTTGTTTCCTGACCTCCACCGAATCAATATCATCAATGAAACAATCCACCAATTCAGATTCAAGAGCTACCTAGGCAAAACACTTTGCAATACCTACCTCAACTAGTGCTCTTAGGTCCACCTCCTAAGGGACCACCCGAAAGAGGAAATCAATAAAATCGACCCAACAAAGCACCAGTTCAGACTCATTTTGTTGATAACCCATCTGATGATTCATACCATGCCGAACACACATACCAAAGTGGAAGTTACGCGCCTTATCAAGAAGACACCTCATGTTCCTGCCCATGAGATGAGCATACACACCATCTAGAAAATTTAGAACTGCTAGCTATTCAAGATGGCTACATGATTGCCCAAGGGCCTATGAGCAACAAATGTTTCATCTATGCTTTCTGAAATATTAGATTCGGGCAAGGATTTCAATACCCCCTTTGCCTATGAGACGGAGCAAAAAATGAGTTGAGATATAGAGCTAAAGATATAGAACATCCTATTGTCCATATTAAAAATAGTATCTATGCAAAAATATGTAGGTTTGGGTTGAAAGAGGAGTAACTCCCATCCCAAAATAAGATGTTTTGACATCATCTTTCGTAATTATGAAATATATGAAGCATGTTTGTGTAAAATCATTGAACAAGTGCTTGTTGATTTTTGTTCCATGGCGGGGAACATGTGAGCCACTCGACTTAATATTTGAGCTTTGACCTAGTTGTGGTTGGCGTAGTTATATGGAAAATGCCACGAAGGTCAATACACATATTGATTTATTAGTATACCTTTCAAAAAGACAATCCTCTAGTTGAATGCAAACAAAATTTTCTCAATAAAAGTCTAGATTCATTCTCTATAGCTTTTTTCCAAAGGGAGAACAAAAGAGAATTTGTAGGCATATTAGGTGTCTAGACTCTTTTAGGCTTTGCGAGATGCAAATATCTATTTGATCATGTGAATGAATGATGTATAGCGTCTTAAAGGTTTGATGATTTGATGAAAAGTTTGATTCTTGATTTGCCATTTTAATTTCGATAAAGGACAATGGTTGGTAACTTGCCTATTTTTCAGATTATTTTGTCCTAAAATTTGGCAAGGCATTTTCATGCATAATCTACCTCTTTCATTGGCGTTGAATATTTTAGGCATTACACTGGATTTTCAGTGCAAGCACATGATGGATGACGAGCTCAGGAGGGCACATGCAATAATGGTTCAACCCCTTACACATTCGGTTTGGACAAGAGTTGCTTGCTGTTGCAACTTGCTTTACAACATAGCAATGTATTTTTTGCAATTGCTCATACCCCAATCCAAGGGTGGTGGGGGCTCTCTCAGTGGAAGCCGCATCTCTCCACCGTGCATCGTGTCTCCACCACCTCCAAAGACTAGACGCAAATTAAGATCTTGGTTGTTGGATATTTCAAAGTTTGAATCCTTCTAGTAGAGGTAAACCCAATGCAAAGCAGCAAAAAATCCTACCTAGACTTTCATATTATAAAAAGGTCTAGGTCCAACTTTTTATAATCTTGTTACACCCCAAAATTCAAATATATTGGCCCACCTTTATTCCCATTTTAATGATGTCCCATGTTGTGCGTGCACACGTTCTCACATAATTCACACCAATATTTAACTACTACTTAAAAATTTCTTTTAGCATTAATTAATCTTGAATAGTGGGTAAACCCGTCGTATTTGAATAGTGCGTAAACCCGTCCTCGTCGGATGCGCATCCAGTTTTTGGTAGACTGCCACATGATGCGGCGGTTTTGGGTTTTTGGGAGATCTTAAGGGGCAGTTTGTGGATGCGCTTCCGGATGCTGATTTTTCCACGTCAGGGATGTGGCTGTGCCAGCGCTTACATCGCATCCCGATGTGGATGCGCTGGCGCATCCCCCCGCCTCCTCTCCTCCGCTCTGCCTTGCTGTTTGTTGCGTATTTGAGCCTGTCAATAATTCCTTGGAAGCTTAGTCTCTCTGCGTTGCGTGTTGGATCGGAAGAGGTGCCTCAGTCTTGTGAGGCGCGATCAATCGGGCCTTGGAATTGGAAGGAAGCGGCGCAGATCTGAGCAGAGGATCGAGAGCCGGGCAGCAGGAGCAGCACAATGTCTTGGCAATCGTATGTGGACGATCATCTGATGATGGACCTAGGCAGAGGCCAGCACCTGACCGCAGCTGCCATTCTGGGACAGGACGGCAGCGCCTGGGCGCAGAGTGCCACTTTCCCAGCGGTATTCTTTATCCTCTCTGCTTCGTATTTCCAGAATTTTGCAAATCCGTACAGCTCCGTACACGTTGAATTTTAGTCTGTTTCTTTTTTCGTGCAGCCGTACAAGAACGAATGGATTGCTGTGTGCCTTTTGTTTTGATAGATCTCTTGGTGCCAAGTCTCGTGGTTCGTTTGGGTAATTTGCAGGCCTCTATTTACAGGATCGTACAAATTCTTACAAATCAAATTCTGCTAATGACTCCTCTAATGACCGTACACACGTACAAACAAGGGTTGGCCTTAAAGTCAGTAATTGTTCGTGCTTCGTGTTTTAGTGATTATTATTGTGCCCGTGTTGTGGATCCCTTGGTTGAGTTGCATACTATTTATGGCATGTTGATGAATATCTGCCTTCCTTTTTCGAGGTTGTGAGTTTGAATCCAAATTGGCCACACAAATACACAAATGAGGTGATACAGGAAAAAAAACAAATTTTGATTCTTTTGAAGGATCTGACTTTTTAGTATGTCATGGTCATGTGATAGGCTGCTGTTCTCACCTTGATAATGCTTGTTGCCCCAATTTTGTCAGATCATATTTTTCACCTCCTTGTGAATAGTGCTAGATATCATAGAGGATGGATTTGAGTGTTTTCTTGGTTATGCATAGGGTATTGGTATGGGGGGGAGTCTGGTAACTTTTGCCTTGGGTGTTTTTGTTCAGACTTTGTTTTACAGAGATCAATATTCTTTTAAAAGGTCTTTTTTAGGTCATTGCAGCCAGAAAGAACAACCTGATTAATCAGCTTATCAGTGGCATAAGGCTGTTTATTGTTACTTATTTGCCATGGATTTAAAAAAAAAGTAAATTTGCCACGTAAAACTGTTTTTCACTTTAGCTTTTTGAAGAAGTAAATTGTGGTAAATAGGCTATATTGTGCAAACCATTTGCATTTAGCCATGAATCATCATACAGGCATTAGGAAGATGTTAGCTTATGATATTTGACATTTTCAATGTGACACAAGGCAACTGGCTATTTGTCAGAGTTTGTGAGCACTTTGCAACTAAGTGCCATTTGCATCTGCTCTCTCACTCACTTGTCTATTATGGATTGCATTGAGCCATCTGTTTCTTGCTTTTCTCATGTCCATTGAATTGGCAAAAGACAATGGCTTTGTTAGCCGTTGGTTGGATTTATGCTGACTATGGGGTCTCACATATGGTGCTTGAAGACATTTGAAGATTTGGCCCCAACACATCTCAGCTATGCATTTCTGTGTTTTCCCTCATCCTCGTTAGCCTCTCACCTGAATGTTTGCGTGGCTGAGGATGTGCCAGGCCAAGGCAGCTAAGTGCCTGGAAGATGCCACCTGTGTTCACCTATTGAATCTTATGATCCAAAGAGAGTTTATTTTTTCATGCTTTATGTTTTCATGTTTCGCTAGTCATTCTCCTTACAATGTCCTCATTGTGCGGCTGATCAAAATTGAGTGTGTCTAAATGTTTACCTTGCACTTGTTTCTATAGGGGTAATTTACACTTCTTCTCGTGGCCTTATTTTCTTATGTTGTGAGTATTTGCTCCACCTAATGAATCTTGCTCCAAAGATTTTTTAGAAGTTCATTTCGTGCTGTACTTGCAAAGTGGGCTTCTAAAATATTGTACAAGTAGAAATAAGTGAATTATGCTAAAGTCTGCTGTACCCGTATGCTGCAAAACTCTTTAACTAGCATGCATAGTTTCGAAGACATACATTGGGGAAAATTGCACTATCAGACATTCTGCATTTGAAAGATGGGAAACTGTTTCAAAACAAAATGCGATAGGTGACCGTTTGAGAAAGTTGGTTTGTCACAACGTTGAAGCTCTTGGTCCTTCAATAATTAGAGAGCTGGTTAGAACTCCTTTCCTCTCCTTGAAGGAGGAACTCAACTCCAATCCACTACACAACTGAGGGCAGACAAGAGCAAAAAACATTGAACTTGTCACATGCCTAGCTTTTTGACATGTTTAAGTAAAATTCTATGCTAGGCAGCATAGAATTCTTTTTAGTCATAATGATGCATGGGGAAGTTGTAATGGTGAGTGACATTAGCTTCAAACATATAGTTTTCCTTCTTTTCAACATTTGGGTATACAAGAACTTGTTTGGTTTCACTTCTTTTTCAATTGCATCCTATCTTTGAAGTTCAGAACATGCTAAACATCCGGAAATTGTGGTACAGAACATAAGATACGTTGGAATTAAACCCGATTTATTCAAAGGTTACTGGTAAAAATTTAATTGTTTTCGTTGATAAGTATGAAATGGCAGTCTGTACATGTTTGTTCTGTATGCTGTGGAACTATGTAAAATTCTACCACCACGTAGCCCTCACGTTTTGCCCTAGTAGTATAAATTATAGTTGCAGCAGATCATGTGGATCATGATCCGGAACGCACCTCGGCAGCGTTCCGCGACCCAGATCACAATTTTATTTTATTTCATATCCTATTTTAAGGAGAAAGGAACAATGATTGAAATTTTTTTGGTAGTTTAGTTAGCATAAATGTTTAATCTAGTTTATTTAGCATAGAAAGTTTTAAATTTGCCTAGTCAGTCTCCTCAACTAGTTAAATATTGGAGTTCGCATTTAAATAAATTACTCCTAGGACACTTTTTTGATTTATTTACAAAGGTAAATTGGTCCCTTATAGCACGAGTTCATAGGCCTCAATTAACCAGTTTTGGGAGCCCAAGTGAAAGATTGTTTGTAGGCTGCGTGTGGCTGAATTTCGGCCACCTGTTTCAAGTTCTAGAGAAAAGAATTGGTTCTTAATCCATATCACGATTTCCAAATTATTGACAACGTATTACAAAGTAGGCCATTAAGTTGTCTTTCACAAGTTCATCCTTATCCTCATCATCCATGAGTTTGGGAGCAATAGCTCATTATTCCAAAAGGGCTTCCCTTAGTACACAATCGTTTAATGTTCTACTGCTGATAAAGTGGCATACTTACACCCTTTTGTACAGTTCTCCTTAAAAATTTCAAGGAAAAGTTAAAAAAAAGAACGATATGAGCTGGATTGCAATTGGACAATCTTTTGAGTGCAACGAAGAAGTTTTACACACCGTTATATGTCCCGTTTTCTCTTTATTATTTAGATCGAGTTTCATATCAAATACTTACATTTTAAGAGCAAATTCACCAAAAACTTTTTGAGAGATAGAAAAAATTTCTAGCCATAAAGCTTATAGGATACATCATACAATTTGTTTTTAAATTATGCAAATATATTTTCTGTGTTAAATGTTTATTATTGCTGTATGTTTAGTAAATATGTATGATACATAGCCCGCACGTTGAAAAGCTTGGAATCATGTTTTTTGGATTAAGACCTATTTTAGGTTATTTGACATCAATTTGGCATTGCGACTTGTCAATACTAGCTGTGAGAGAGAGAGAGAGAGAGAGAGAGAGAGAGAGAGAGAGAGAGAGAGAAAGAGAGATTCAACTTACATGTACATTGTATTATTGCGTTAGTCTTTGTATTTGAGTGTTTAATTTCATTGTATAGAATGTCAGCATTGTGAATGCACTGACACTATGAATGGATTTTTATGAGTATAATGGGAGGATAGCGAGTTTGATCTAGATCTGATCGATTATTAGCTTGCTGCTCTAGTTTTCCCTTCATTGTGTTCCTTCTTTAATCACCTAACTTACAACTTACAAGGCACATATGCAGGTGACTGCAGTTGAAATTGCAAATATTGTGAAAGCGTTTGATGATTCTGGTGAACTTGCTCAGCATGGTCTATTTTTGGCTGGAGTGAAATACATGGTTATTCAGGGTGAAGCTGGTGCAGTTATACGTGGGAAGAAGGTCAGCATTTCTGGTCAAACCTCTATGTCACAAAGGAATCATTACAACCAGTTGGCTTGATTGGTTCTCATATTAGGTCTAAGATTTTCGCTACCGTTGCCTTGTCTGCATTACCTGTTTGAATGCACTCAGTTGAAAGGTTTGGTTTTAGACCAGTTCTTTCATTGTAAAACAAATATTTTTTGTTGCGTTCAACTTCAAGTGCACTTGAATGTCTTTTTGGTTATGCTTTGCAAAACTTATGACATGTGATGTTCTTTGATAAATCTCTTTCCATGTTCTTGATTGCATTTAGAGTGGGCTTCCTAAACCACAAAGAATTTTTTGGGGCTAACTTTGGAGGGGAATGATAATGTCATGATAGCAAGCCATTCCTTCTCATAACAATCAAAGTAGACAGAAACCCTAAGGGAGATTTCAATTATACTATCGGATCCTTTAGGAGACCTAACTGGATAGTGAGATTTTGGATGCTCTGATTTTGTGAATTTTCACGGGGTCACTGTTCTTTGCAAAGACGAGTGATGATGGTACCTGGTGTAGAGTTCGTGTTGGCAAGGGTTGGCAATTTGTCTTATGTAGAGGTACGACCAGTTTTTGTGCTTTACAAAAATGTCTGTACGTCTTTTTATTTACTCGCTGCATCAGTATCCCAAATCTCTATCCTGCCCTATAATGTAAATTTTGTGGTCTGGAATATACCACTGTAACTTATTTGCAGTTCAAATTTCAAATACAGTTTTATGAGTCAAAGAAGCCCTTCAAATCTTTGGGGATTAATTTATCAAGTGGAAAGGCCTGACAAAAAATTTAAAAGCATGTGCACCTATGACACATGGAATGTCTGAGGCAAACATTAAACCTAAGATCCACACCAAAGCTTTTAGCTGGTTTAAGTAGCTAGCTTGAGTAAGCACTTTGTCTCATTGTTTGAAAGTTTGAAGTCCTTGATGATAACCTCCTCTTTTAAAGTGCATATTCTGATAAAGATTTTTTGGTGTCTGGGTTGTGCTATGGTGAGGTAGTTGATGGCTTGAGTTCGTGGGTAGACTTATAAATTCAGACATTCCACAGGACAACGCGATAAATGGTTGTTTGTTTTGACTACATAATATATGGGCATGTGCATGCCTGTGCGTGAATAGAACACAATCACTATATTTGAACTTGAAGCATTAATTTTTATCTCGACTAAAATCAAGTTCCTCACAGCTGTGCACGCATCTTTGGAACCATTAAACAGAAACTGTCATCACTATCATAATGGTTGGAACTGAAATGGCAATAACAACGAGTGCTGCTAATAAAAGTTGCTTGCATATTGTGATTGACTTAGGAAAAATAACTCATAATTTTTTAAATCAATCAGTAGTGTCATGTTTCTATGTAAATCTACAATAGGGAAATCTTACTGTTTATTACAATTCTCAATATATGATTAAGTTGCTTATGATAATGTTTATAGAATCCATTTCTCAAATTTTGCTCTCAACAATTTTGAAGCATGCATGCTAGCTTGCTTGCCTTTGCCTCTTTCCATTTGCAACCAACTTTGGCTTCAAAAGATGTACCTAGGCGTGGATTGGAAAGGTTACAATTTGAAATCAAAATTTCAAAAGTCACTCTATACAGTTCACCATGTTAGATTTAAGAAATCTTTCATATTTGGCAGGGACCTGGAGGCGTCACCATTAAGAAAACAACCAGTGCTCTAATCATAGGCATATATGATGAGCCTGTTCAACCAGGTGATTGCAATATCGCAGTGGAGAGAATCGGTGACTACTTGATCGACCAAGGCATTTGAACCGTTTTTGATGTGTGAGAATTTTTTGATTTCCTGTGTGAATACTTGTGGAATTCCGATTGACGGATGCTCCATGGAATGCGATATGACATCTTCAAGCTTTTACGAACATGTTTTTTTTGGAAATTTTCTATTTTGGAGGGACATGTGGCACATACCTGTATTGTGTCCTTTTGATTTTAGGCTTTGTCGGTCCATAATGACATTCACGATCGACATAATTGGAATAGTTGAGGGCTTATCCTGTTGATTATTAAAAGCGTTGTAGTGAAACATGGCTTGAATTAGACTTTGTCATATTCTTCATGGCTTGGAGTGCACAGTCTACATATGGGTATGAAGTCAATCTGAAGTAGCAGTAGTATCCAGTTGTGCTTGGAAACATCTGAGATTGGCATATTATACAGATGACTGGTTTGGCAATTTCTTGTGATATTACCATTTGTCATTCTTGTAAAGCCACATGAACAACTGTTAGCAAGCTTGAATCACTTGTAAAGGCTAGAGTTCTCACTTTGACCTTGTTCAAGCAATATAGTTTTTGTCTCTTTTATTTTGAGATTATTTAGTAACATTTTGAGTTCTTACATTCACGAAATTCAGTCATTGAAAGGATGCTATGGTAAGAGGCTCACTAATAATTCTATGATTTGTGCTTATTAAAAGTGCTCATTCTTTTAGAAGCTTTCACTTCCTTCACAAACCTTTTCCTCCAATGATAAATGGGTAAGCTGTGATTATTCTTTTCCAAGTCATATTTGTTAACATCCTCAATTCTCTTCTGAGATGATGTTCAAGCTTGCCGCTTTTGGGCATCCTTTTCATCTTTTCTCTCGATTCTTGATTGCTTTTATGCTAGGCACTTTATCTTAAAAGCGTTCCAGCCTCTGTAAAGCTCAGAGATCAGAATTAAATTGCGTATGGCCAAGTATGCAGTCTATGGCTTCCAGAAGAAGTCCGAATCTTACTGCCAAAGGAACACTTCTTAAGATAAAACTCAAAATATCACGTTATTAAAATTCGACATCGGTTGCTCCTTCAGAATTTGTATTTGTTCACTTATTTGTGTCAATCACACCATTCATCCATCCACTGATTCCGTGTTTATTAAAGGAATGCTTAGACTGCGTATGTCTATGCAAGGACGATGTCATCCATGTGTACGTAAACATCGAAGTAGGCAAGAGTTTGGCTTTATCGCATTACCACTAATATAGATAGCAAGAAGTCAAGCTAGTTAGTGTTTCCACTTGATGCTCCATAACTTTACATGTAACACGTACTTGCACGTCCTGCCTCTAACACTTGGGGTATTCTCTCTTCCACATTGCTAGGCTTTGTTGCTCTTTTCAGGCTGTTCTCCCCAGATGAATGATGGTGAATGTGGTGAGGAGGAACTTTGTACAGACAATGATTGCTGATTGATCACTGATAGGTTACATTATATTTAAGCATTTTAAAAGTAGTGATTCATCCATTTGGAAAGCACCGCTGAAAGTTTTTTCTGTATTTCGACAAACGATTAGCACAATCATGCCCTGCTCGAAATAGGCTTTATTGAATGCACGTTACAAATATTAAGATGTGCCTGCTGTAAATAGAAAGCACCAAGATACCTTACACATGTAAGATCATTATTGGACAGTTTTAAAAACAGAACAGGTACTATGAGTAGAAAGTTTTTTCTATGCTTTACACTGGGCAGGGCCCCTCGCCTCACGCCTTCCCTGCTGCGAGTGCGCTCTTGGTCCCCTCACACTGGGGAAGACCCTAGGATGGAGGCCTTTTCCTATACAAACATTACCACACAATAGCTCATGTAAACCATAATCCGGAATGAAATGCATCACTCAAATTGACAGGAATTTCTATACGTCTTTATTCCCTAGAAAATTAGAGTTGGCAGCCATGGTCACTGATTGAGTAGATTGTGAGTATTGCAATTGCAAGGTGGACACAATCGAACCTCATGTTAAATACAAAATAGGAGGCATCAACATAATCTTTGTGTTGGGTGCATTCCTTTGTTGTAAAGACATGCAACTAGTCTAGATTGGGTTGAAGTGAAAGCTCACTATGAAGTCGTGTGAGGAAGTTTTCCTTTCTCATGTAGATCATAGTGGAAAGATCATATCTGCATAACGTGGCTTAGGAAGCATATATCTTTTGTGAGGGAGGAAAAAGGAAGACTAGAAAGTGATGTAGGCTATCTCAAATAGTTCTTGGCACATTGTACACGGTAGTGCTACAGGTGAGTGTCATGTGTTGCTTCTGTCAAGAAGATAAGTCAATGACATGGCTTAAAGTGGCTAGATAAGGATCTAGGCGACATTTTTTCAGGACATATTACATGGGAGGCCATCTAGCAACTAGAAGTACTTGCAATGTCCAGAAGTGGTTTAAAGTTAAAATCACATATATGTTTGTAGGCAAAGCTTGACACTAGCTATGAAATGGGTCAAAGCTGATAAACCATTTAGTAATAATCAAGGTTTAAAGCATAAACTCTCAAGGTATTCCTTCATTTTACACGTAGTTGGGATTTGAGACAGGTTTCCATTTCCATAAATGACACTCTTATTTGCAAACATGAATGCTTGTTACTATTCATTGATGCATTGAGCATGCAAGTGATTGTCATCATACCTATTGGAGGTCTAGTTTTAATACATATAAAGATGTCAAGTGAGAAATCAAATATATATATGAGAATGACACATAATGCTTGAATAGTACATGACACATATAGTTAAATGTCTGTGCACATGTGATTTGATGTCTATGAGGAATACATTAGCAACTTAAACGCATAATTTTCACTTCGCTTATGCTCCTAGTTGGTATCGTGGTGCATGTCATAATGTGTTTGTCATATTAGTGACAATTGTGTATTGCTCCATATACATGAAGTTATTTCTAATGTTTTAAAAACCCCAATATAATTGGAAGAGTTGTCACAAGCAATTCTGAAGGAAGATGCGAGAGTGGAATAACGGTCCATGCAACAAGCCAAGCACCTACACCTAGGTTGACACATGAAAGAAGACTTGCCATAGTCTCATTAGAAGGTGAATCTTTATGAAGTTGCATGAGCGAGTGAAAGTGGAGATGTTCCATAATTTTTTTGATGACAATTGAGAAATGGCTCAAAAGGAAATAGAATTGCTTGCACAAGTGGAGGAGACATTTGGCCACATGAAGTGGAGGAGGGAGACATTTGGCCACATGAAGATGATGTTTAAAAGGAAGACTACTTGTCTCCACATGAGCTACAAAATCAAGAAAACATGCTTGTCATCTTGTTGAAACCATAAATTAAAATTATTGTAGTGACAACAAGGGCCCAACTTTCTAAAAAAGCAGTTGGAGTAGTGGAAGCTGTGGAGATAAGACCAACACCTTTGGAAGAAGTCGAAAATGAAATTTGCTTATTGACGAGCTATCCCATTGGGTGGGTGTATGGAAGGTATGGGCCCATCAAGCGACCCTATAAGTAAAGGTCCTTGTAACAATGCCAAAACATCTAGAGAGGGTAAACCAAAAAACAAGTCATAACCTAACCATTGAGCAAAGCATTCTATGAGAATACATAAAACAACTTGGGTATTGCTAGCTTTGGCAACAAACTAGAGTGACAAACTTGCTTATCCAAAGTATCCTGCAAAAAAGTAGTGACAAAGTCAAGTGTACTTATAGGAATATCGAGGACTATATGCCATTGTTAGGAATATTGAAACTTGAATGTAAAGGGAAGTACGCCAGACGACCTTGTGGACACCAAGCCATACACTTAAGGTATTCATTGTAAGCCCCAAATCTAAAAACTGAGAAAAGTAGGGATGACATCAATAGCAGATTCTACAATGTCATTTACAATAGAAGGAAAATTTTAAGATGGAAAGGCACATGTAGAAGTCCGTAAAGTATGAAAGTGTGCCAAAGTGAAAAGAGATCCATTTGATGAGTCATGTTGCCTGGTTCCATTAATAGATGAGATAATCTTGACATATGAGATAATCACAAGATTATCCACATAACAACTTAAAGAATGAGTAAAATATAAAGTTTTGTTCTAGGAGTAGAAAGACTGGCCCCTTGAGAAACATATTTTGAAACATCCACTTGACTTGCAAGACAATCCAATCGGGATGAAGGTCCAAACTTGCCTGTGCAGCTTCTAGTGCGGGAGCGTTGAAATTACCACAGGGGCCGGCTATGGTTGTTGTGGGGTGCTAGCAAGCCTTGAGAGCTGCCTTTGCTTGTGTGAGCTCTCGAATTGCACTTGCACGGTATTTGTTGAATTCGGCTTGCTAGCCATCCAGTGTTTGTCGATATAAGTCCACTTGCCTCGTTAAAAAGTCCATCTTGCTTTGATTGAGAGGACGGTTGGAGGGGACTGGCTGGGCTAACCAATTGGCCTTCTCTTGTTGAATTTACATTCTATAAGAAGCCAAAGAAAATCTGAAATAGACTATAGAACGTAGGTATATGAGCCTTGACAGATCTCAAATTTAAGTTGAGCTTCCATTATCAGTAAATCAGGTTGTAGATGTGCCAATTGACAGGCGGGGTACATCACCATTATACTGCAAACTGTAGGATTGAGGTTGATAGGCCACTGCAAGTAAGTCAATTTAAATGCTTCTTGTTGTCTATAGCTTTATCATTGGCAATGTTATTAGGAATATTTCTCAGAATTGTAGCTAGTGGACTCTCTATTTTATTTTGTAGTGAGCACTGGAGTTTAAACCCGATCTCTATCAGGAGATCTATAGATAATGTTATGAAACTTTTTTGTGTAAAGATGAATCATGGCTAGTAATATGCATAAGGATGTTGACTCGATCCTACTGATTATATGTAATTACATTCCATCAGAGACTCCCCATGCAACTGAATGGAAAATCAGCGCTCTAGAGGTAAATTCTATCATTCTATCAGCATTTTGATATCAACAATGTAATGTGTTCTTATCATTTTGTGGTTTCCCATCATTGATGTCTTGTGTGTTGAACTTTTTGCAGTCACCCCAACAAAATGATTCATTAAGCTGTGGGTGGTACACTTTGTACAATGCAAAGTTGTTTTTTGAGTGGTTCATCCTTCAACAGGATGTTGATATTTCAAAGGTTATTTATTTTGTTTATTCTTGGTTTTGGAGTTGTGATTCATTTTTCTATTCTGAAATTTTTTTAACTGTAACTAATACGTGAATATTCTATATTGTAGTTAAACTTCTTGAATACACAGCATCCCAGGTGTACAGATTCAAGCAAGAAATAATCCAAAGCATACTTGTTATGGCCATATTCAGTTAAGGACCTGGAATAGTCCTAATATGGTAAACCGGCCCTCTGGTATTCGAGATTGTTGGTCACGCCATGATTTAATTCC
This sequence comes from Diphasiastrum complanatum, assembly GCA_029204225.1. Lineage (NCBI taxonomy): Eukaryota > Viridiplantae > Streptophyta > Lycopodiopsida > Lycopodiales > Lycopodiaceae > Diphasiastrum > Diphasiastrum complanatum. The sequence continues at coordinate 158,309 of MU831547.1, read as the reverse complement.
ATGTCAAGGCCAGTTTGTGACTAATAACCATGAGAGGACCCAGACACTCTAATTGAGACATGGAGTATTGCATGTCTGTGTGATGGATATAGGCATGAGGACTGCATGAAGAGATGTGATCTATTTATAGTTGACCTGCATTGGGGTTGCATGGTTTCATGCATAGGACTCTACTCTCTATATAATGCTTCTTGGTTTCCAAGGGGAGGCTCGAACCTGGGACCAAAGAAACTTTGGTGCTCTCTATATAATGAGGTGGGGATTCTCCCGTCGACATATTGAGTTTAGGTCACCAGTTTATCTCTTCTCCTCTTGCTTCACATGGCATGGCTTGGGAGCTAGATCCAGGTTATCTAGGATTGGTTGGGCGGTTTGGCTCCATAGTCTCTCTTATTGTGTTCTCTTATCCTCATCTTAAGGGCAATCCTTTAGGGTCTTTACATTGGTATCAGAGCCCGGCGAAGATGCAATCTTGGATGGGAATGGAGACAAACTCTACGACGAGTAGGAAGTGAAAGCGCTTGGGTACCCAAATCCTAGTTGTAGTGCTGATTTCTTGGAAGATCGATTGGATTCTAAACCTACTAATTCTGGTTTTGAGCAAGCTTTTTACATGGGTAAATCTAATTGGTTATGATTATTCTCTTTACATTGAACGGAATTGAAAGCATAACTATGGGTGGGCTTAATCAATTTTCCAGGTCTACTTTTCCCTGAAAAGATCATGTTCTTTCTTCCCCGAAAATAATGAGTGTTTTTACCTGCTTCTGTCAAACCTGTACTTTTATAGGTAAGCAGAGTTTAAAATCATAATTATTGGGAATGAATTATGCATGTATCTTGAATCTTGCTGGAAAACTTTCCTCTGTTGGACGCTTGTAGCCTCGTTCACCTGCTGTGGATTTAAGGAACATTACATTAAGCTTAATAGCTAACCATGCTGCCAAAAGATGATGCTCAGTTGGTCATATCTCTTTGATGGATGAATGAACCTGTTGGATTCCAGTATGATGACAATTGAGTTAGCAACGAGTTCATCTTTGTGTATTCCAGGATTAGGAAAGTTGCTCAGGTTTTGACCCCAATTGTTGAATCCCTATTCTGTTGTTTATTCACAATCATGTAAGAGTCCAAAGAAATTGTAGTTCTAGACCGACGTAGGTTGTAGAATTATCTGTTTGGCAGATTGCAGTAAGCAGGACGTTCTTTCCTTGAGATCACCTGCTACAGCTATTTACAAGCATGGGAGTCGTGCTAATGCTCTGAAAGTACTCACTTCATCGTAGATCCCGCCATGCACTTGGATCAGCGTATGCACGCTTCCTAGATGTGAGGATCTAAAATAGGCATTTGGAAATAATTCTAGCAGAACAATGCATGTTTTGGTACCTTTTCCATGGTTGCATTGCAGTCCATAGGTGAATATTTGGAAGGAGATGTGAAGCAGGAGGGCAGCTCTAGCGGCGATCAGTTCCAACCCGTGTTTTTATTGAATCCCGAGCATCATGCGAGCCTGTTGAGGCGACGAGTTTTCTGTCAGTGCAGAAAGTTGTGTGGATGAGGCTGATGTGAGCCTTCTGGAGCGTGAACGAGTGGTGGCTGTGAGGAGTTTAGGGTTTTGCCCTTTCCTTCTTGTGAACCCATGGTCTTTTTTTTGATTTTTTAAAAACCTTATTTTTTTGGGCTTTTTAGCATGCATGTTCAAGGTGTTCAAAGAAGATTGGTGTATGAGGATGGTCAACAATTAGGATAATTGCTTGGCTATCTGCGTCAATGCAATCACATGCTGGTACGAAGGGATTTTGACATTTAGTAGCTTTGAATTGGTTCGAAATGGGTTTTTAAGATCAACTCCGGAAGTTCAAGTTACTAACACCCAGTTATAGAAATTTCAGTTTCTTGGTGTTGGATGGTCAAAGTTCGACCTTGGAGTTAAATATTGTTCCCGTATAGCGAGTTGAAGAAATTTGGATTTCCTTTCTGTAGGGATAGTATGCATGTTTTTGGACTTTATCACTTTGACTTTTTGCCAAGCCAGAAAAATTGGACCTTTAGTACTGTTGGATCTTTGGTGAAGCTGTAATAATCGGAATTCGATTCTTTAGTACGATACTATTTAAACCAATTAACTCTGGAGTATTGGTACTCCTAGTAAATGGAGTTAAATTGTGTTTTTTCAATTTTTTCCTTTTCAAATTGGTGGAACACCGATCAGTTGGTTATTGTGGTTTTGATGATTTTGGTCATTAAAATTGAACAAACCAAAGCTTTTGAGATACTGTTAAATAATTAATGAAAAATTCATGGTATTTGGAGGTAATTCTTTACTCAACAAAATTATTTGGAGTGAATACAAATGCTATTTCCCATTAATTACAAATAACTTTAACGAAGTAATTCTTAAGCCAGTAAGTGAAAAGGGAGAACAGTCCAATTTTATTGAAAAAATTGTAACAATAGGAAGTACATAACTGATTTAATTTCTAGTAAAATCCTATGGTGAATTATATTCAAAAGATCAGACTAGTACTGTTTCACATACTAGTAGATGATTTTTGATGTATCAGTTATTTAGCCCAGGTATAGGATAGAAATGAAATTGTTTCAGACTTTTTTTTTTATAGTAATTAATTTTTAAACATTTACTAATGTCATTACGTCTTCTTGATACCTTAGCTGATGGCTTTTCAGGGAACTGAAAATTCTAAGGAGGGAAGAAGAGTGGACATCAGTGGTAGTAAGTGTGATCGGGAAATGTATTTCGCAGTTAGGATTTTAGGTAAATCCCAGTAAATAATTGCTTAATACCGGTTATTAATTTCTTGGATAAAATTCATATAGTCATAACTTATATCTTTGTAACCCTTGTGGTATCCGCAGTTTTGGATGTCAATTGTGATGTTAGAAGTAGAATTTGATACATGGATTACATTGGATCTGTTAATTGATAGAAGCTTGTCCCTAGAGTTAATGCTCTTGGATCCATGGGGATTGAAGCTTATCATTAGCTTGTAAGGATGAGAATGTAATATTGAACCATGTTAATTATTTTGTCTAAATCACAGAATCAGGTGTGGATTTGTGGTATCCATCTGATGGGCATGCCAGTCATCCAAATAAATGGATTCTCCAGTATTTGGGAACAAGAGATAATATCCTATAGTGATTATAGGACAGCTAGATGATTACTGGATCTCTAGAATATTAGATAAGGCGGTTAGAGGTTTTCTGGAAGGAAAGCTGATGGTATGGGACATCAGTAATTTTGGAAAGGGAATTCTAGGATTGTAAAGATCTGATGATCAATGGTGTGTTTTAGTACCTAGTCGCGATATGGGAAAAATAGAACTGTTTGATCGAATGTGGGGTATTTTGGAAAATTTTGAGGTTTAATCTAGATCCCAATGTTGTATCTCATTATTTACAAAATCAGAGATCCTCAAATCTATTTCTCGCTTACTTAATTAATTCTTTACTTCTTAATAATTTCTCGAATATAAGACATCAGACTGGTTTATATGAATTCTTTCCAACATGAAGTTATTCTTTTGAAAGACTGTTATGTCATATAAGTTACTACTTGTGTGAATAGACTTGGAATTTAGATAAATTCTAAGGTTAAAGTGCTTCGATTTCTTGGGATTGGAAAACTGTTGAGAGTGAATGTTATTTGTCTTGGAGATTTTTCGGATATGTTATTTACTCATGAGAAATAGAAAATCTTTTGTAGCTGAGTTACAAGATCTCAATGAGATATGTGAGTAACATATGTGGGTTCTGGAGGAATCTGCCAGATAAAAATGTGTTTATGTACTGGGTCATAGTGAGATTATTCACATATGTGCATGATTAATTTTGTATGAATCTACTGTGTATTCATGGTTACTAAGGTTATTTGGTGCACTTAACCTAGTCGGTGAACATAGACATATGATCAAGTATTGTTTGATAGATGCTTGCTAAGTTAACAAATCTTTGTTTAGAAGATTTATGGATTAACTTATAAATGATTTGGGTAAGGATCTAAATGTGGTGTCATACTAGTATAATTGAATTCTTCATCTAGACATTTGAGATTTCTAAATCATTGGCAATTAACTTGAGTAGTTGATTACTCCAGGATGAAGTTAATTGGTAAAACGATCAGTGTGATGTGGATTCACCAGAAACTGATGGTTTTGATTTATATTGCTTGTAAGACGCATGATTAGTGAATCATTAGGTTCATCAGTTAAAATTATGTGCATCGGATATACAGTATTCTTGGGATAGAGTATTTCTTAGTTAATGAATAGACTCAGCTCATTAGTGATTATATCCCAAAGTGCTCAATTGGATAACAAATCATAATGAATCCAAGAATAATATCTGAATTGATATTCAGCAGGACTTTGGATATCTAGATTTGAATCTAGATTGTAATCTAAAAATTTTTGTAGTTGAAGATGATTGTCATTTTGGTATGTATTCAGTCTTTAATTACCAGTGGTTTATAGACCTTAAATCTTGCACTTTAGTTAAAGAATCATGTTTGAAGAATATTCCTAAATCTTGTATTTTCTTAATGGAAAGATTTTGGAATGATTCTTACTTTTCTTGAGTTCTCGGTTAATATTGAAAGTTAAAGGAACTATAATTCTTTCATGTCTTGAGGAGCTTCTAAGGATAGAAGCAGTTTAAGGAGGGAAAAATGTTATGGCCATATTTGGTTAAGGACCTAAAATAGTCCTAACTCCGGTATTTGAGATTGTTGGTCACGCCATGATTTAATTCCATGTCAAGGCCAGTTTGTGACTAATAACCTTGAGAGGACCCAGACATTCTAATTGAGACATATGGAGTATTGCATGTCTGTGTGACGGATATAGGCAGGAGGACTGCATGAAGAGATGTGATCTATTTATAGTTGACTTGTATGGGGGTTGCATGGTTTCATGCACACGACTACTCTCTATAATGAGGTGAGGATTCTCGCGTCAACATATTGGGTTTAAGTCACCAGTTTCTCTCTTCTCCTCTTGCTTCACATGGCATGGCTTGGGGGCTAGATCCAGGTTTGATCTAGGATTGGTTGGTTTGGCTCCATAGTCTCTCTTATTGTGTTCTCCTATCCTCATCTTAGGGGCAATCCTTTAGGGTCTTTACAATACCAGCGAGGGCAAGGCTTCAGCCACCCCCTATTGATGATGGTGCACCAGATGATGTTATTATACTAAATAAAGATTAGAAAAATATAGATATCATAGAACAGATATAGATTGAAAACGTATAGCATTGATAGGAAAATATACATTCATATATCAAATGCAGCTCCATTTTATTGAATTTGGGAGCCCTGATGCCCAACTTGGGCTTCCATTTATTGAATGAAAGATTCTATACACAGATTTTGCTGAATTTTATTTGAGTATATTGTTCTTCCACAATGGTGATTGTTGTAGGTAGATCTTTGCAACACGTTACCAGCTCTCGTCTTTTTTGCATCTGTGACAAGACAAATATTAGTGAACGTGCCATTGAAAATTATGTCATTTTTCTTTAGTTTGTACTATTTTGAAATGGCATTAAACATAGAGTACTTAGGAGTCTTCTGTTGATGATGAATCCGAAATAAGTCGGTAGATTGTTATGTAATAGCATGAGCTCTATTATGATAAAATCAAGCATCCAATGCTCTTCCACCTCAACCACAGTCAGAAGTCCTTCATTGTGTATGATGCTTATCTCCTTTCGGTCTGTGTGACCATTTAGTTTGAAGTCTTGATCTAGTGGTAGCCACGTGTCGATAGTTTTCTTGTATCTCTGATAGCTAAATGTGTCACTGAGCATTTGTTTTTTGATATGATAATGAAACCCTCGAACACTTGAACTTGAGAAAAAAATCAACAAATATATGCAATGAGAGAAACCAACATAGGTGAACAATTTTCGAACCCGTATTTTCCTTCATGGCATTTCTAACATCCAAGAGTAGCTTGCATATGAAGGATTCAGAAACAATACTGTCATTAATAGGCCACTCATCACTATGAAAACTTGGCAATGGAATTATTTCAAGCTTGTCGAAACCTCCATCTGTTTGTGGTATATATGAAGCTTCATAAAAAATATATATATATACCACTATCTGCAAGTTTTTTTGGACTTGTTCCTCTGTATTGCAGCTTTCCAACATCAGAGTGAATCACATCCAATATTCCTACAAGTGATTGTGCTGGCTCCCATTCACTTATGTTTGATGGATATAAATCTGAAAGAAGAAAAACGTTGAAATATTTAAATCGTAATCTCAAGAGCATCAATAAAAAAATACCTATGATTACAATAGAGTGCATACGTTTTGATATACTTACAGTTACATTTTTTATGATCATGAGGATTGATATCTTGTACTTTTATTTATGAATGAATATAAACATATTGTATTGTGACCTCCAAGAGTTGTCTTAAACTCCAAAATCTTTGCTTTCCAATAAGATTTGTGTGTCATATTTGTCTTTTTCTTCTATCAAAAATTGCCCTTTGATGATGGATGCAAGAACACCCATGAATTCTGCGTATATTTTATTGGCTTCCAGTTATCAGCGTCATTTTTCTCATTGTAAAGAATCACAGACTCAATTGTAGATCTTGGTCTCCTTGCCATTGTTATTTTCAAAGCTTAGGCACCAAAAATCTCTCTGATATGATACTAAATTCAATTTTTTGTATCACATTTAATCTCATGAGAATTTTTACAAGTAGAAGTGAGGAAGTCCTCCAAATCCAAGGTAGAGCCTCCAAATGTCCTCCAAGCAACCTGCAAGCTTCAAGATGCTCCTCAACTCCAAGCTAGGATGCCTCCACCTGCAAGTAAGGATCTGCAAGCCTCCAAGGATCTCTCCTCCACCTGTGTCCCTACTCTTTAAACACAAAGATAGATAACAAACTGGCCTCAAGTATTCACTACCCAACCATAGATAGATCCAAGCTCCAAGCAAGATCTATCTAGCACCGCCTGGCTAACCATAAACAAATCACAAGCATACCACAACACTCCATAGCATTCTCAAGATCCAAACCCTGCTTATGTCCCATACCATAAGCAAGATCCAAACCTCAAGCATACTACCACAAGAAAGCACTCTACACACTAGTAACAACACTAACAAGAGAGATCTCCCCCTCCCAATGGGCGCCCTACTACCCTAATATAGATGGCCCATGGACCCCTCCAATGCACTATGGAGTTCCATGCTCATCCAATGAGAGAGAGAGAAGCCTAGGGGAGTTAAAGAATCTCCAAGAGCCTCCATAGGCTTATGGAATGTCAAGAGACTCCTTCCATAACCTATGACTCTTTGAATGCGTTTCTTGTGGGAGTTGGGAACTCAATGGACACTTTAGAAGGGCGTCCCCCTACTAGGTCCCATTGCCCAAGTTGTGCAAGTAAACTTTGGTCCTAGACCAGTAAAGTGATATGGTTCAAGGTTGAGGCCCAAGGTTTGGAAAAATAGTCATCCAATGACTTTCTAACACCTCTCTAGGTTCCATACCTCAATCCAATGCATAGACACCTACCTGCCCTTAAGCAAGGACACTAGTACCTTAATCTAAGACACCTATCCTTGATACTAAGGGTATCCCTTATCCAAGGGTCACATGACTCCATACCTCCAACTTAGGTATAGTCACTTGCCTGCAAGTAGAAAGATTTTAAGCTTAGCATACCAACTCCTTGGTGCTTGCTTAAGTCCATACAAACTCTTTTGTAGAAAACACACATGATTAGGCTTACCATGTGAAATGTAGCCCTCGGGTTGCTCCATAAACAAATCCTCATCAAGACCAATTGCCATAGATTTTATCCAAAAAGTGTTACAAGTGATATGATAACCCGAATGCTTATATCTTTGCCACAGGTGCAAGGGTCTCATCATAGTCAATTTTATACTCTTCTGCATATCCTTTTGCCACTAGCCTTGCTTTGTACTTGTTGATTGATCCATCTTGGTTTGTCTTGGCTTTAAAGATCCACTTGCATCCAATAGCCATGTCCTTTAGAAGTTCCACCAATCTCCATGTGTCATTCTTCATAAAAGCTTGATACTCAAGATCCATTGCTTGGATCCACTCCTCTTTTTGTCTTGCTTCATCTACACATGTAGGTCCATCAAAAGAGATTAGGAAAGCATGTTTTGTGCCACCAACAACTTGCTTACCTTTTTCATCATGAGTGAGACTCAAAGGTTGTTGCCTTTGCCTTGATGTCCTCCTTGGCTTTTGATTTGAGGTAGGCTCTTCAACATCAACATCCAAAGTATCATCATTCATCAACATCAAGAATGTTAGATCCAGCATCCACACTGCCACTTGAAGAAACTTTTGAAAAGTTTTCCTCATAAAAAATGACCACTTTCTTAGTTGAAGGAATAAAAACTTTGTAAGCTCCTTGCTCACCTCACTATAACCAACAAATATATCTTTCTTTGAAGATGGATCCTCCTTTGTCCTATCATCAAGAGTAATGTTGATATAGCAAATGCATCCAAAAGTTTTGAAAAACTTGACACTTGGCCTCCTACCAAATAAGACTTCAAAAGAGGTTTTTTCCATCCACCAATACCACACTCAGCCATCTATTGCATAGAAAATTAGCACAACAAAGCTTGATCCCAAAAGGAGGCACCTTCACATAAGGTTCTATTCTTCCTCTCGGACACTCCATTTTGTTGTGGTGCCCTTGGGATTGCGTACTCCCTCTTGATCCCATTTGCATCGCAAAATGCCTTGAACTTGGTAAAAATGTACTCACCACCATTGTCACTCCTCAAGCACTTGATCTTTGTAGAAACTTGGACTTTCCTTGTCATCTTGAACTTGACAAAGACATCAAGCACCTTTGCTCTTCAGTAGATACACCCAACAAAATCTACTAAAATCATCAATAAAAGTCACATGCATCTTAGCACCTCCATTGCTAATTGTAGTAACACCATGAATATCCGAATGCACGAGCTGAAAAGTATTACTTGACCTTGATGTAGATCTTGTAAGGTAATCTATGTGACTTGGATAAAGCACATTGCTCACAAACATGATTTTTGCATTGACAATTTTTCCTTTGTCATACATCCAACTTGGTTAGCAACAACACAAGAATCAAGTTTGAACAATTTACCTTGCCTCTTCCCTTTTTCAATCAATTCATCCTCCTCCTTGATCAAACAAGCATTAACACCAAACTCCACTTTGAATCCCTTGTCAAGCATTTGACTCACACTATGAAGGTTCTTAGTGATAGATGGAATGAACAAAGCATTTGTCAAATTCACATTCCTATTATTAGAGAGAGAAATAGGAATCATGCCAATCCCTTTGATTGCACACTCACCATCATTGGCCATGTAGATCACCTTCTTGTCACCTTTAAATGCCATCAATGATGAATAATACTCCTCATGATATGTCATATGTGATGTTGCACCACTATCAAGGATCAACATCTTCATGATTAGCCAACAAGTAATTAAGATGACATAACAAAAGCATCATTTGAATTTTGTTCATCAACACCATCTTCATCAAGAGTTAGATTGGTTTGCTTCCCACCTTGATCTCCCTTATTCATGAAGCAATCACTAGCAAAATGTCCTTTGACTCCACAATAGAAACATTTTAGCTTGGATCTATCTTTCTTCTTGCTAACAAAAGTAGAAGGCTCACCTTGATCTTTCCCTTTTGACCATTTGCTTTTGTCTTTTCCCTTGAACTTGCCTTTCTCCCTCTCCAACTTGAGATGTACAAGATGCTCCTCCTCTTGTTTGGATTATAAACTCTTCAACCACCAAGACCTCTTGTAAGTCCTCCATACTTGGAAATGTCTTTTGAATGGAAAAACTTTGCACCCAAATTAGCTTGATCATCCAACAATCCATTAAGAACAACTTGAACAAGCTCCACATCCTTAATGCTTTCACTAATGCAAGACTAGTTCATCACTCAAAGCTTTAACTCTCAAAACAAAAGCATGAGCACTTTCATCCTTCTTTTGAAGACTTTGAAAAATTTTCCTCCTTAGGGTGAGAACTTAGAAACCTTCTTCAAGGTTTCCCAAGCTTCACCAGATGTAGTGCACTTACCAGCTTTCTTGAGAAGTTCATTAGTTTATTCATCTTGATCACATGTAGAGCTTTCTTTGCCCTCTTGTCATACCTCAATTTTTCTTGAGGTGCCAAAGGTCTCTTCTCACACGAGAGAAGGCTTTGGAGAAGTACAACATTGAAGAGAGGGGTGGTGCAAATCTGGGGCAAATTTTTTTATTATGCACATGTAACAAAGAGTAGTGAAAAAAAATTTAAGTTTATTCCATAGAAAAACTAAAAGGGGGGGGGGGGGGGGTTATGAGAGAGGTGAAGTGAGAGGGGAGGGGCCATGCTCCTTGGAGACCCCCCCCTTTGGCGTGCCAATCTCCACAGGGCCCGCTGGCCCGATGGATGCCACCTGGCCTGCTGGCCAGGCTCCCCCCTCACCCATTTTGAATGGGGGCAAGCTGGCGCATTGGCGCTAGCGTGTCCCCTCTTATGCTGGTGATCCCAAGGGTCACCATCTTCTGCAATTGTCCGGACTGATGCTGCTCGGGAGTCGGGGATGATGTTGCTTGGGAGTTGGGGGATGATGTGTTGCTCGAGGATCTGCTCGAGGCAGAAATATGGTGCCCCTTGGGGGTGCCAGCACAAGAGGGGGCGCGCTGATGCCAATGCGCCAGCACGTCCCCATTCAAAATGGGGAGTGGGGAGCCTGGCCAGTAGGCCAAGTGGAATCCATCGGGCCATCGGGCCCTGAATGGGCCTACTGTCTTGAGGAGAATGGTGCATGAGGGGTGGTCATTCCAAGGAGTGCCTCCCTCTCCTCTTACTTCCTCTCTCTCGTAATCCCCCCCCCCCTTCCCCCCCTCCCCCTCCCCTTTTTTTAGTTTTTTAATGTTATGAACTTAATTTTTTTTTACTACTATATGTTATATGTGTATAACAAAAAAAATTGTCCCAAATGTTTGGGCAGTTTTCTACGTTACGTAGAAGTACACATGTACGTTCATGATTGGTCCAAAAAAAGCTGAAAATGGTGGAAAAAAAAAAGGCATCTTTTTAAAGGGCCCATTTACAATCCAAAATTCCTCTAATGGATCTTGACCAAATTTGGATGCACATCTAGATTTAGCTACAAGATACAAATCATTAATGTACACATGCTAGAATTGCATAAATAACTAAGATCTGATCATTAGCACTAAGATCCAATATGGTTGTCCCTGTCCGTACAACAGCAGCATCATAAGGTCCTTCACACGGGTGGAAACAAGATTAACAACAAAATTGACATTCTACACACTCAAGATCAAGATATCTTGAGAAATACGTTTAGTTTCTTTACTATGGCTGTGTAATTGGGTTTGGCATATGAAATTTGTGGTATCAAATCATAAGATGCAATTTACATCATGATTCTTTATGATTATCGTTAGATTTAGAGGATTCTTGGATATGGTAGATTTTTTTTTTTTAGTTTTCTTGAATTCTCAATTTTCAGATTGCTTTGGGTCACTTTTTGATCCACTATTCTTAAATATTTGTTTGATTTCTTGTTTTAAATTTTTAGCTCTTGATTTTAGCTTCTCGGAGGTAATGAGTTTTTCTAATTTGGAGCTATATTGACCAAACTATGATCAATTTCGTGAAACTCCTCCAATCTTTCATATGGTGATCTTTCTCCCCCTTGACAAATTAGCTTGGTGGAAATCAAATTCTATGAGCAAAACACTCATATGAGGTGACTTGATTGGATAAAACATAATTGAAAAAGTCTAGGTGGTAGTTGAGTTGGATTGAAATTGGAACTGTAACCATGCTTGCACATGATTGCACATGCTTGAATTGTGGCTAGTGCTCAAGTGGATGTTTGGTGCCTTGGTCTTACTATGTGATGTACAAGTGTAGTTGTTTTAAATAACAATGCTACCTCGATTAGATATTCTGGCAAGAAAGACAAAAACATAATGGAATATTTTAGCAAGAGGCTTTTGCGCGTTAAAAAAATAAACATAACAAACTTTAATTGATTAACTACACAACAACAAAAACATAGATGAAATTTCATCCTTTGGCTTTTGAGAACATATGAAATTAACCATGTGGTCGCTCATAAAATAAAATAAGAAAAATACTAGGTTCCAACTCATCTCTTTTCCACATTCTCGATAGTAATCTTTACTTTCTCTAGACTTGTAAATGGAAAAATTTAATCAAGGAAAACTACTCCACATGCTTTACAAAGCTCTCGTGAATGGTAAATATCTTATCGATATATAGCTTGCGTACATACCCAACTTGCTTATGTCATCACCAGGACATTTAAGTACTCTTGCTCCCTCATTTAAAGCTATGAAAAAATCTATATTGCCTCTATGTTGAGGAACTGATTTTAGTTTCTGTCAACCAATCAACACTTCACTTGCTCTCAGCTTGTGATAGTGGGATTCCCTCATGCTCACCAAGGCCGATTCCACTGTAGCCTTACCTAATATCCACATATCATGTCTTTATAGATCATGCATAGCCATGTACTTAGCAATGTTGGAGGTTCTTAACTTTTTGGAGGAATCGTTGGACTTGGGAATTTTTTTAGTTTTCCAAAATATGCCCTTTGGTCATTTAAAGTCTCAAGTGCTTGAAGATATATCTGCCAGTTGTCTAGAGGACATTTTTGCAAATATCTAGATCGAGATTTGTATAAAACCATAATCTTCGTACCTGAGGTTCTAGATGGTGTTGGGTATGAAAATTCTGAGATCCACCAGCCCTATGAGTATGTACCTTGTTGGTACCTTGATAAAGTGTTGGGTTTGAGTATCCTTTGGGTATCAAATTTCAATACATATACCTTGTGCCTATCTTGCCTTAATTTCAATACATATACCTTGTAGCTATCTTGCCTTTCGATATTCTCTCTCTCTCTCTCTCTCTCTCTCTCTCTCTCTCTCTGTCTCTGTCTCTCTCTCTCTCTCTCTCTCTCTCTCTCTCTCTCTCTCGACTTTGGATATAGAAGGAGAGAGATCTTTGCTACTCGTGATGGCTGCCATGGCTCAGCCTCTCTCCCTCCAATTGCTGATCCAACTCTTCCTGCTCACTCTCATTGCATGTCTCGACGTGCATGGTGCAGCCAAGACGCAGCTCAGTACATTCTCCCCTCCTGAGGTAGCATCAGAGGGCAGCAGTGGCACACTCGGAGTCGCATTGCTTCACATGGATCGTGAGTCTGCTGTCGCCTTTAGAGTTCTAGGTGAAGAGGAGAAGGCCTATGGAAGACTGGTTGAAGCTGTGAAGCGAAGCAACAAGAGAGCTGCCTTGTTTGCTGCCAGACTCAAGGCTGTTAATGTGTCTACAACAGAAATGGTTTTACCTTTGGCATATGATAGGAATCAAGGTTACCTGATGGAGGTGCACTTAGGAACTCCATCCCAGAAATTCCAAGTCATTGCAGACACAGGGAGCGAGCTAGGTTGGGTGGGATGCAAGCAGCGTAAAGTGAAGGGAGTAGTTTTGCCTAGCTTGGATCCCAATAAGTCTTCCAGCTACAAAGCCATACCTCGTGACTCTCCGAATTGCCAAGCTCTGCACTCTCTGGGGGATAATTTCACCTGCATCACAGGCACATGTTGCTTCCGCTATACGTACGGAGATGGTTCTATGCTATCAGGCAAATTCGCAACCGAAGCTCTGACCCTGATGGCATTGGACGGAAGTCCTCGAGTATTCCTAGGCATTGCATTTGGATGTGCACATCACCTGTCAGGCATGAGAGGAATTCAAGGCATTATGGGCTTGGCTAGAAGCAGGATTTCTCTTCCAGGGCAGCTCTCTAACTCCAATATTCCCTACAGATTCTCTCTGTGTTTGTTGTCATTTCACTCTGGCAGTAACCTGAAAAGCTCCTTGCGGTTTGGTACTGCACCTACGCTTCAGGGACCTGGAGTGCTGACTACTCCTTATGTGTTCAAGGAACAGACGCAGATAGCTGTACTTTACTGGTTGAATTTGCAAGCAATCAGCATCGGAAATGTTAAAGTAACTATGCCTCCTCAAACCAACTCTCAGGATGGCAATGGCACAGTCATAGACTCGGGCACTGACATTACACTTGTTGATCCATCTGTGTTTCATAGTCTAGCAAAAGCTTTTAAAGCAGCCACTTCAGACCTGCCTCACGTGGAGGGCTCCGAAGTAGGACTACATCTATGCGTGAATTTATCAGCACACGAGAACTACAAATTTCCATCATTTACCTTGCATTTTCAAGACGCAGACATGCCACTTCCTGGAGATAATTATCTCTATCATCTAGCTCAAAAAATTACTTGCCTCAACCTGGCGAGTTCAGGTGTGGGGGGTTTCAGTATAATCGGATCCATCAATCAACAAAATTTTGAGATTCTCTACGACAACGTGGAATCAACATTATCGTTTGTTCCCAGAGACTGCAGCAAAGCCTCCTATTCATCCCCATAATGCTCCTGCTGGCTGTTTGATCAATTAGTACCTGGTTGTGCCAGTGTGTTCTTTCATCCAAGCAATAATAATAGCGGTATCAAAGACTCATACTCGCTAGAACAATAAATCTTAGGGACAATGTTCCTTCCCAATCATGGATTCCATGTGATTCAGCTCATTCACATATTGATTGGAATAGAAACAAATCATCTATACTATTGGAGCCAATCAAGTCAATCCTTCACATTGCATCATACTAGGGAAGAAGCTTTTTCCTACTTTAAATCTGAAAGAATAATCCTAAAATTACCACCAACAAGCTTCAAAGTGCAGATTTTCTTCTAATGAGCACTTAGGGTTAGGGTGCATGCCTAACATCCACCTAATTCATCTCTAGCATTAAGGTACCTTGTGGAGGGCTTGAACGTTGCTAATCTTGTACTAGGTGTTTTTTAAGGTTTTGACTAACCCAAATGTTAAAACATGATCCCATGCCAAAGACTAGGTTTAGGCATCTTAAAAAGAGGAAAAATGGAAGACTTAAGTCTATAAATTGCAAATGATGGTTGTTCTATGGAGTTGTCCACTATCCAAATTCATGCACTGGAATGGGGATGTCAATAGCTTGATCTAGGCACCCAAGGGATTAGAAGACCTCCTCAAAGTCTTGTATCAACATATGAAATAACAAGAAAGTTCTCTTAAATCATGCAAAGAGACCTCCAACATGCAAGAATTTTCTCCGCATGATTGTAAATATTGTCAACAGAACAACCTCTTGTTGTTTCCAATGGGCACATCCATAAAGCAATGTAGTAGCATTTAAATGCAACAATCAAACTCACTAAAAAGAGAGTCTAGAAATTGTGTCTCTCAAATATGTAAAGTGCATTTACTATGAACATCAAAAAATGCACTTTACAAATGTGTAAGTGTGTTCACTATGATTAGAAAGTGAGAAATTCAATGCTTTATGCCAGGGAAGGCTGAAATGGGGCCTTCCATTATACAAAAAATCCTTTATCTACAAAAAATCTTAGCAAAGGAAGGAGATGGAATGATCTACAATGAAATATCATGGCAACAACAAGTTAGGGGCCCAATGTGCTTGGTTACAGCCCCTTTGGCTTCTAGAATTAAGGTGGGACCAGTATGTGGATCCTTAGGCCCATGATCCCCCCCCCCCCGGCACCCCCCCAACAAAAAGAAAAAAATTCATGTGATTTACTTGGCCTTTTTCTAGATCATGAAAGTTGGAGCCTCATCATGCAACTCAGCATGGAAAAATCAATGATTAATAGACACAATTTTGAAAAGTATGTAGGGTGCCTCCCATCCTAGCTAAGTTAGACAAGGGTGTGCAATTTTTGAAAGTATGTAGTTTTCTTTGTCTCCCACCCTAGCCTAGTTGGACAACAATGTTCAGTACAAAGCTGGCAAGTAGGCCTCAAATCCTGGCCTTAGGATGTGTTGGGATATACTAGAAACTTGCTTTGAAACTTAGGGAGTTGGCTAGGCCATAGTATATGTCGCACATAGCTATAACATAATTGCCATTGTTGTCACAAAAAACAAACAAATCGAATATGTAGGCTTTAGCATTGTCATGTTCCTAGGCCATTTTATATCAGGAAAAACAAGATCATGCAAAATATAGGGAGAAACTTAAGATACTTGTTAGCACAATGTTGTCATTTGAAAAAAAAACAAGAAGTAGGCTTTAGCTTTGTCATGTTCCTAGCCCAATTTTATAGCAATAATAACAAGAATCATGCTAAAAGTAGAGAGAGAAACATAAAAATAGTTGTGTTGATAACTCAAAAGAAGCAAATCCAACCACAACTTCCATTAATAACATTTCAATAAGAGATACAAATAATCACATACAGTACATGCATACTTCTAGATTCATTTTTATCTTATAGGTCTTTAACGGTACTATCTTCATATTGGCATGAATAATCTTCATGACCATTGTTATGTCCCTAATCGACTAGGCCCATATTGTGGTTGATTAAGTAAAATTACCTAGAGCCTAACATAGCAGGGGTACCTTTAGTAGTTAAGACTATGACTTTAAGTAAAGGGTGAGTCCTAGGATCACTAGAATGGACATGCACAGAGCTCTTTATCCCAGAAGCACTCTTGGATTGTGGCTTGGGTTGTAACTATATAGGAATGGAGATGACACAAGTTTTATCATTCACTAGTTTCACAAAACAAAGTCTGTTCAATGACTTTGATGGTCAAGAGGAAGATCAAGAGGTTGGTCTCAAAGGGCTTCAACAACACAAAAGGTAATGTGGCAATTTGGAGCTAGTCAAGAGCATCAAAGGAGGGTCATTATGCAAAGATGTTTTGGATCTGTTTTTGCAGGTGTATGAAGACTTAAGTAAGGTCAAAGGAGCAGCAAGGAAATGTTGTTCAAGTTTACTTTACTTGTTCTATCTCATGTTTGAGCTATTTCATGTGAATGTGTGCAAATTGTCAAGATATGGACAAACTAGCTACATTGTCTTGCAATATCTTATTGCTGGAGTAACAACAACATTTTCAAGTGATGTCTGTTTTCCTAATCAGTGCGTCAGCTCAAGAGAGGTATTATCTCTTATGAGGAACTAACTATTGCTAATTCTATATCACTTTGTGTGACAATGAGTGTCTGCTACTACATGAATAACACTCATCAACTCAAAATCAACCTTCATCACTCTTGTTGAGCCTATATATAGCTACAAGCTTAAAAAAATAACTTTAGACTTAATCCTAATAGCTTCTGGATACCCGCCGCCATAGTAGTCCATGCAATCTGTCATTGTCCATCCATGTGCTGGGATCGTGAAGATGCTCCACCATTGCAGCCGCATGATAACCACAATCATTTTTTTGTGGTGCCTCTACGGTCGTGAAGGTCGTGCGGAGCGTGAGGGCTTGGCAAGCTTCAGCAAACAGACTGCAATGGGCGCTAGTGTGGTGCTCGGGCAGTTAATCCCCTTCGAGAGGAGAGACCATAGTGAACCGCAATTGTTGATTGATATTGTAATGAACCGCATTCATTGACTTTGTGGTGCGTTTCGGTTTTCTGCCCTTCGGGAAAAATGAGAAGAATGTGAAGGTCAACGAAAAACTTGCTCTAAGTCATTTTAGACGAAGTGTCGCATATTCTAGAAAATGCGAAAAACCCAAAGGTCCTATGAAATATGTTCTAAGTCATATTTCGACCATGTGTCAATTTATACGGAAAATGTGAAAAGTGCAAATTATACGAAAAACAGTTCAAATATGCAGACTACGCGAAACTTAGTTTAAAATTGCAGCAGTCCAAAAACACAAGGAAAAATACAAAAGCTTTGATGGCTAGAAACTTTAAGCTTCTTCACGTGCACGAGAGCTAAACATTGAATTTGTCAATGATGGGTGTCTAATGAAGGATATGGATCACAACTATAAAGTGGTAGCAAAGGGGTATCGAGATACTAATTGTGGCCTTTACAAGTCAGATGCTACAAAACCGAAAGAATATGGTTTAGCCACTTCGACAGCATCACAATCCGAATTGTGGCACAGAATATTAGGCCACTTGAACCATGGGAGTTTGAGGTTAATGGCAAAGTTGAAAATGGTGAATGGTTTACCAACATTACAGGATGATCATAGGGATGTGTAATGGGAAACATCACAGGGAGACATTCAAGAAGGTGGAGCTGCAAGAGCCAAGAAACCACTTGAGCTCATTCATAATGATTTGTGCGGCCCAATGAAGACCATGTTGAAATCTGATGCTTTTGCTCACTTCAAGGAATTCAAGGCTTTAGTAGAGAACCAATTGGATGCACAAATTAAAGTGCTTAGATTAGATAGAGGGGGCAAGTATAAATCAAATGATTTTGAAGACTTTTGCAAGGAACATGGCATCAAAAGACAATTTACTCAAGCGCACATGCCGCACAGTATTGGTGTAGCAAAAAGAAAGAATAGAACCATTATGGAAAGTGTGTGATCCATGATGAAGCAGATGGGCTTACCAAACTCTTCTTGGTTGGAGGCATGCTTGTGAGGGAAAATATGGGCTCAAATGGGCCCTTTAAGAAATTTCACTTTAGAGAGAGGTTATGTAGAGAGAGAATGCAAACTGGTAACTTTTGGTTGCCGTTTTCAAAGTTTTTGACCTTGCCCGCGATGTTTAACTGGTATGGTTAACTTCAGACATTAGTTAGTTAAGCATGAGATGTAATAACTTCTCTGCATGCTCATTTCAAAATTCAGAACTAGAGCTTTAAGAGTGTAAATCTTGGTGTGCTCACTACAAAAACTGAAGCGGGAGTACAATGAGCACTTTTGAAACCTTTGAGTGCTTATAGTGAAATATGAGGCAAGAAATTCTTTAGCACGACATAGACATTACAAAGTAAGGTACGCTAGATCTATTCAATTTGACTTATTGTAGTTTGAAGTATCTACAGATTGTAGCTTTCAACAATGACAATGTTTCATTTGCATGTTGCACTTCCTATGGAATGCACTCCAGTTATTAAGAAAAATTCAAAAGCTGTAGAGAATGCTGCTACAATAGTTGGAGAATTGAGAATGATTAATCATAAGAATATAGATATGTGGGTGGATGGATCAATTTATCCTAATGATCCAACTACCAATTTGTGTTCGAATTTTAGGTCCGTAACTCATCTTCTCATATTTGTATGTGAACAAAATAGTGGATTACTTGGATATTTTCAAAAGTTGCGTGATATTGGAATGCATAGCATATCTTGTCTTAATCAGCAATTACAATTTGCTAATAAACAATTGGAACGTGCAAATCAACAATTGCTTCATTATGTGCAACATACTTGTGTTGAAAACAATGCACTCAAGCATGCTATATCAGAGTTGAATGCTACAGTCACTACTCTTTGGGGCTCAAACCAAAAAATGTTAGAATCCATGGAGAAGTTGCGATCCGACAATTTAAAATCTGTTGTTGCTATAACTTTACTTGAAGGTTGCTATCCTTGAAGAATCAAATCCTTCAATGTTTTCAAGCTAAACGAGAGAGTGGACATTCATATGTGTTGAGAGTTAAGGACTTAAACAAGGAGCTTGCTTACATAGGAGATTCCATTAAGGAAAGTGAACTTGTTCAACTAATCTTGGGGGTTTGAGGGTGGATTTTGCTAACCTAGTACAAGGCTATGCAATTATGGGCAAGTTGCCCTCACTTGAAGATCTCCAAGGAGTCCTCGTGGCCGAGGAGAGTAGGAGAACCTCTCCCTCAATGATGGAGATGATGGGCTCTTTTCACCAAGAGCAAGAGCAAATCCAAAGGCAAGGGTGCTGCATTCAAGAAGAACCAAGTCAAATGTGAAGATCAAGAAGGATCTTCAAGTCCAAGCTCGAGCAAGCCAAAGAAGGATAAGTCAAAGATCAAATGCTACTTTTGTGGCAAGACAGGGCACTATGTCTTGGAGTGCTTCAAGAAGAAGCAATCTCAAAGTCAATCAAACCTAGGCCAAGAGGAGGAGGAGAGCTCTCATGAAGATTCACTCATGATGTCAAGTTTCTCATCTTCAAGCATAAGAGGTGAAGACCCTTGGTGGATAGATCGTGGGGCTAGCTCCCACATGACAAGTAAGAGGGAGTATTTTTCAACCTTATCTACCTATGATGGACCTATCAAGTCAAATTTTATAGCAAATGATTATGCTTGTAAGGTAGAAGGCATAGGATCCATAGATTTATGCTTGGGACCTTCAAGGAAGATCAAGATTGATGGAGTACTTTACATTCCTAGTATCACTAAGAACTTGCTTAGTGTAGGACAATTGCTTGACAATGGTTTGATTGTGGAGTTCACCACAAATGCATGTAACATCAAGAAGGATGGCAAGATCATTGCTAGAGGCATAAGATTTGGAAGATTACTCAAACTAGATGCCTATGTGGATGCTAATGTTGTGATGCTAGCCGAGGAGACCAAACTATCCAACCATAGTCTTTGGCACAAAAGACTTGGTCACATCAACTCAAAGTCCATGGAGGTCATGTGCAAGGAGGAGCTTGCCTTAGGACTTCCAAGATCCTTGGAAAAAGAAGCGAAAGAATATGAAGCATGTGCTCTCTCAAAAGCACATAAGAAGCCCTTCTCAAGTTCAATCACAAAGACAACTCATCAGCTTGAGTTGATCCACTCGGATGTACACTTTGCAAGTACAATGTCCAATGGAGGTGCCACCATAGTTGTTACATTCATAGATGATTACTCAAGGTTTTGTTGGGTATTCTTACTTTCATCTAAAGCACAAGTATTTGAAAGCTTTCTTAAGTTCAAAGCATTTGTTGAGAAGCATCTTGATCACAAGATCAAAACTTTTAGAAGTGATAATGGTGGAGAATCTATCTCCAATGCATTTAAAGATTTTTGTGATCAAGAAGGGATTAAAAAAGAATTATCTTGTCCCTACACTCCTCAACAAAATGGAATAGCCGAGAGGAGGAATAGGACATTGTGTGAATGTTCTAAAGCCTTTAAGGATTGATGCATGTTTACCAAAATCTTTTTGGGGCGAAGCTCTCACTTGTGCTAACCATTTGATGAATAGAGTTCCATATAGCTCTATTGAAGGCAAAACACCCTTTGAAGTCTTCTATGGGAGGAAGCCAAATCTCAAGGACTTAAAGATGTTTGGATGCATTTGCTATGTGCATACACCTTTGGAGAAAATGACCAAGGAAGATCCACCATCAATCAAAGGTATTATGCTCGGGTATGGCAAAGCAAGCAAGGGATATAAGGTATACATTCCATCTTCAAACAAATATAAGAGATATAAGGCTCAATCAAATCACCTATCAAGAGGGATGTGGTCAAGGATCAAGATGTCATAGATCTTGAGTAGGAACTAGATCCAAGTGAACCAATCACTCCAAGAAGATCATCAAGGGTAAGAATGGAGCCATTGAGGCTCACATACCAAGACAAGGGGAAGCAAGCCGAGGGTAATCCATCTTCATCCTTTGCACTCATTTCAAGTTTTGAAGAACCTTCATGTGTAGAAGATGCATTGAGTTCAAAGGAATGGTTTGAAGCTATGATAGATGAATATAATGTTTTGATGGAGAATGGCACATGGATCCTTGTTGATAGACCTCTTAAGAATGTGATTGGATGTAAATGGGTTTTTAAGCTAAAACTCAGTATGGATGGAAGTGTAAGCAAACACAAGGCAAGATTAGTTGCCAAGGGATATGCTCAAGCAAAGGGCATAGATTTTGAAGAAACTTTTGCACCCGTGGCCAAGATGGTAACAATAAGGTTACTTCTTGCACTTGCTTCACATTTTGGTTGGATTCTCTTTCAAATGGATGTTTCTGATGCATTCTTAAATGGTTATTTGAAAAAAGACATCTTCACGGAGCAGCCCCAAGGATTCATCAAGCTCAGGATGGAAGGTAAAATATGTCGTCTTCAAAGGGGCTTATATGGTTTGAAGCAAGCATCAAGGTCTTGGAATTCAAGACCTCATGATTTCTTAGTTTCTATTGGATTCACTCAAAGTGAATATGATCCAACTTTGTACATAATGTATGATGTAAATTTCATTGTACTTCTATTGATTTATGTAGATGACATCATCCTTAGTGGTGATAACATTGATGGTATTAAGAAAACCAAGAAAAATCTATCACTAGAATTTAAGATGGTAGATTTTGGTCAACTTTACTTTATATTGGGAATAGAAGTACTTAGAGACTCAGATTTCATCTTCATTAGTCAAACTAAGTTTGCTCAAAGTTTGCTTAATAGATTCAAGATGCAAGATTGCAAGCATGTAGAAACACCAATGGAGCAATATGCAAAAGTGCTCAGTAAAAGTGATGAAGCATCCTTTATGGACATCACTCTTTATAGGCAACTTATAGGATCTTTAATGTGGATCATGTCAAAATTATAAAAAGTTATCTATCTTAGTCCTAGGGGTTTCATAAAGTTTTATGTCAAGCTTCTTTGTGTAGATTTGTGATAGG
The DNA here is from genome assembly GCA_029204225.1 of Diphasiastrum complanatum. NCBI lineage: Eukaryota > Viridiplantae > Streptophyta > Lycopodiopsida > Lycopodiales > Lycopodiaceae > Diphasiastrum > Diphasiastrum complanatum. The sequence continues at coordinate 135,759 of MU831547.1, read as the reverse complement.
GCCAAAAATTGGCATAGATGGCAAATTGGTCAAATCCGCATGTAAAGCCACTATTGAGCCAAAAGTCATTTGTGATGCAAAATCGAGCTATGTAGGCTAGCAAATAGCTTTGTGACACTTGTATTAATGTAGTTTGATGAGTGATGAAGTCAAAGTGTTGGCTTTGATCAAAGGGTCCAATAGGAATTGAGAAATCTTGAAGAAGGGTCCAATAGAATTGTAGGGTGAATACATCACTCATCCAATAGCATTAGAGAGGCTAGGATTAGGGGTCCAATAGCATGCAAGGAGGATTCTCCACGAGTTTTATATGTACTCCATTTGTGAATCATAATTTAAGTTGAGTTTTGAGTCAAAACTTGAGTTTGATGAGATTTGCTTGTTTCCTATTATTTCTCTACCTGAGGAGAGGAGCTTAATTTTACTTAGTTTTTTCAAGGATCATCTTCTCTCATGCATATGTACTTTGGTTATCAACATAAGGATCCTTCTTTGCCTCTATGCCTTAGTTTTTTTATCTAGATCTTGGAAATCAATCTAGCATCCATCAATAAGTGCATAAGCTTGCTTAGGAGATCATTCACACACTTTTAGGGCATTACACATGTGTGAAGTTTCACATGACATCAAATCCTACCTTAGCTCTTGATGCTTCTTTCATCCAAAGTTCCAAAGATTCCTTGAAAATCAAGATCTAGAGAGACTGGTTTGCATCTCCCATGCTATCTCAAGCAAAATTGGATCATAAGGGTTCATAATCATTTGGATTAAATAATTTCTGATATTGTACAGATTTTCTTGCTCAAACACGTGTGAAGGACAACCCAATTCACTTTGGTGGTCCTCTTCCATGTGTGATCCAAAGCTAGTGCTTGATAGCTAGTTTCAAAGCTGTTAAAGTCTAGTTTGTGTAGCAATTGACTTCATGTGATTGGATCTCCCATTTAAAAGTTATAGTCAAGGAATCAAGGTGGGTAGGGCACCCAACCTGGTTGGACACTTTTATTTATGACTCTATTATGCTTGTTTGATCAAAAATCTCACTTCTAGGCTTGCCAATCACACTTTTTTGAGATCTAGGTATCAATTTGAGGTCATAGCCACATTCTTTCATACAATTGGCTTGCATTTGAGTGATCTGTGGTTTGACCCAAACTTTGCCTATACTCCATCAATTGATGAGAGGTTGATCTAGTTTGAGAGAGATTGGTAGAGCTAGTGAGATCCATCTCACATTTTGTTGCAAGATCTTCCATAGGAATTGGTAGTACACCTTTCAAGGATCCTATAGTGAGAGAGAAGCAACATTTTATTGTCTAAATCACAAGGAATCTTCCCTATTACATGGCATCTTTGGGTTGCTTTCTATTGGAATCTAGTGAAAGACTATCTACCTCCAACTATTCTATTTGGAAGGCTAGAATGGAATCAATCTTGATACTCCAAGATGTGATGGACATTGTACTTGGGATTGAGGAGGAGCCTCAAGTCCTTCAAGAGGTGCAAAAGTACAAGAAGAGAGTTGGCTCTCCACTACATCAAAATGAATGTCTCCAATGAGATTTTGAGAGAGATTGGTGCTTGCACATCGCCCAAGGATGCTTGGGACACTCTCAAAGAAATCCATGAGGCCAAGAATACCTCAAGACTCCTCACTCTTAGAAATCAAATCTTTCAAAGTTCACAAAAGAGTGATGAGAGTGCCACTAATTATGTGTTGAGAATGAAAGATTCTCATAGGGAGCTTGCTTGCATTGGAGGTACCATTGATCAAAGTGAGCTAGTCCAAGTCATACTCAATGGCTTGAAAGATAAGTATGAAAATCTTGTCCAATCCTATGCCATCAAGGAGGATCTACCTACTTTAGAGGCTTTGCAAGGAGTGCTAATGGCTGAAGAATCAAGGAAAGAGAACAAGCTATTAAGGATGGAGAAGTTATCAATCAACCATAATTGTGATAGCAAAGCTTTTTTTGCCAAGCACAAAGGAAGGAGTAAGAAGCAACACCAAAATATCTCCAAGGACAAGCAAAGAACAAAGACCAAGATGGAGAGGAGGGTGGTTCCTCTCATGCTTCTACCTCAAAGAAGAAGAAAAAGAAGAATATCAAATGCTTCTTTTGTGGCAAGATGGGGCACTATGCAACAAATTGTTTCAAGAAGAACAAATTGTTTCAAGAAGAAGAATCAATTTAAGCAATCGAACCTTTCAAATGAGAAAGAAGATTCTATTGCAAGTGATGGAGAGGGATCTCTTATGGCCTCTAGTTTTTCATCTACACGTTTCAAGAAGGATGGATCTTGGTATATTGATAGTGGAGCATCTTCACATATGTGCAAAGCTTTCCAAGGAGGAGTTATGGCATAAGAGGTTGGGACATCCCAATCACAAATCTATGCTTTATATGTGCAAAGAAGACAAAGCTATCGGCTCACCAAAGAAATTTTCCAAGGAGATCAAGCCTTGTGAGGCTTGTGCTATTGCAATATTGCAAAATCACACAAGAAGGCATACAAAAGATCTTCCATCAAAAGCACTCATCCTTTGGAGCTAATACACTCAGATGTGCCCTTCTCATCATCTCAAAGCATGGGAGGAGCCACTTGCTTTGTGACTTTTATTGATGATTTCACAAGATCTACATGGCTATATCTTCTTACTTCCAAATCTTTGGTGTATGATCACTTCCTTATATTCAAAGCATATGTGGAGCTCATTCAAGATCAAGGCTTTGAGGTGTTATGGAGGAGGAGAATATATCTCTAACAAATTCCATGACTATTGTGAGTAAGAAGGTATTAAGAGGGAGTTCTCTTATGCATATTCACCATCTCAAAATGGAGTGGTCAAGATGAAGAATAGATCCTTATGTGAATGTGCAAAAGCTATGAAGATTGAAGCATCTTTGCCTAAAGACTTCTGGGGAGAAGCTATCAATTGTGCAAATTATCTTTGCAATAGACTCCCACATCTTTTGATCACCTTAGAGTATTTGGCACTATTTGCTTTGCACATATTCCCTTGGAAACAAGGAAGAAGGATGATTCCATCCAACAAGCACATCATTGGATCCAAGTGGGTATTTTGAATCAAGTATAATCAAGATGTCACTATTCACAAGTACAAGACAAGGTTATGTGCCAAGGGATTTGCTCAAATCCATGGAATTGATTATGAGGAGACCTTTGCACCCATGGCAAAGATGGTGACCATAAGGATTCTTATATCTCTTGCTAATTATTTCAAGTGGAAGGTGTTCCAATTAGATGTTTCCAATGCATTTATCAATGGTTATCTTCAAGAGGAAATCTATATGGAGCAACCTCAAGGATTCATCAAGGATGAATCAAAAGTGTGCTTGCTCTTCAAGAATCTTTATGGACTCAAGCAAGCACCAAGATCTTGGTATGAGAGGCTCAACTCTTTTCTTATCTCACTAGGATTTAATCTTAGTGACTATGATCCTTCCATGTACATCAAGTTTATTGCTAGTGATATTGTTATTCTTCTCATTTATGTTGATTACATTATCCTATGTGGAAGTAGTATCAAATTGGTTGAAGAGACCAAAGTAGCACTTGGAAAAGAGTTTAAGATGCAAGATCTAGGAGAGATCGATTACATATTAGTGTTGTGTCGTTGATGTAGCATAGGGGTCCGTCGCTGGGAGCGGCAACCTTGCCTTCACCTGCATAGCAAGAAGAGAGAGAGAGAGAGAGAGGAGAGAGAGGAGAAAGAGAGTGGAGAGAGGGAGAAAGAGAACGCCTATGTTGAGAAAGGCTTTGGGGGCTCAAGCGCCTACCCAAAGCTATTCTATCCCAATGTAGGGAGAGAGGGAGAGAGAGAGAGAGAGAGAGAGAGAGAGAGAGAGAGAGAGAGAGAGAGAGAGAGAGAGAGAGAGAGAGAGAGAGAGAGAGAGAGAGAGAGAGAGAGAGAGAGAGAGAGAGAGAGAGAGAGAGTTTTATTAGAATGAGAATGGAAGATGGTACAATACAAAGAAAATGGCTCCCTCTTATAGATTTTAGAGGTGAGCCTCCTTCACTCTCATTGGCCACTTCATTGGGGCAAGGATTCTAATCCAAGCCTTTAAAATAAACACAACTTAAATCTATTGGTGCTAAGAAAGCACAAGGGCACTCACATGATTCATGTGAGTTTTAAGTTGGGCCCTTTTAGCTTTTTTATTTGCAACTTGACTTAGGGCCTCTAATGTCATTTTAGAGTTTTAAGTCCCTAGTCTCTTATTCCTAAGAATTACAACTTGCTACTTGTGCTCATTGGTGGCTGGACTTATACACACAAGACGCCAATGCCTTGCACTTATTATTCTATTGTACTGTGGCGGGACCCACTAGGCAAGGCTTGGCCAACAGTATTTTAAGTGGTGGGACCCACTTATTTATTTGTATACATGAAATACCCACAACAGGGTCCACGACCCAAAGTAGTGCTGGTCCCTCGGCATTAGGCTGCAACTGTCGTAAAAGGGCACTGTTATTGGTTCTTTTATTGCTGGGGCATGGGTGCCTTAGGAAAAGCATGGATAGAATTTGCTTACGTAAAACCTGAGGCTTTATTGATTGTTGATTAGCAAGAAACTGGACTTGCCAAATTTTCAATAATACCCATAAGGGTCTGGTGGCCATTCTAGATAACCTTGTTCATTGACAATTGGGTAGTCGAGGTATCCCATCGGAGGATCCCAAGATAAATCTTGCTGATATAATGGATCTTCATAGATCAGGCGCAACTGGTCCCAATGTCATAGACTCCTCCAAATCATAATGTGGATATGACATGCTTGCTTGACTCTCTTGTCTGTCCAGGTATTCATGGTATGCCATAACCTGAAGACTTTCCTCAGCAGTCAATATCGAAGATTTAGGACAAGGCTTTGTCATTGTAGGAACTGGTGCTTGCTGTACTGGAGGCCTATTTGGGCTTGGATTCCTTGGATTTGGCCTTTGAAGAATGGATATACCCTGAATTGGCGTTGATTTGGGGGTCTGTTGAATTGTGGAACAATTAGACTGTTGAGGGGCAATCATCAACTTTAGTCGTCTCTTGGTCAGTGCACTTCCCCATTGAAAGCACTTTTTCTTGGATCTTGTGCTGAATTGCCTTCAAGTTGCCTTGTTGACGCTAGTCCCCTTTGTAATTCATCACTAATAATTCTTTGCATTGAGTACGAAAAAAGCCCTGATAGAATCTGCCAGAGTTCCTCAATTGCCAGTGTCTTGATTTCCTCGACAGTCGTTGGCTTGATGAATTCTACCATCTTTGTCTTCTATGATGGTTCTACTTGTTTGATCGAGGGTATCTTTGTGTACCTTGGAACTTTTGTCAGATTTTCTTCTTTGTCACTCGCTTCATAACCCGGTGGCACTAAGATTTTTCTTCTGTAGTACATTTGAGGTGGAAGGGTTACCCCAGGTGCATGTCGGTCTACATGGCCAAATGCCTCCTGGCTATTTGTAAATTTCTCATCGGGCAATCTCGGCATGGATGATTAACTCTGCATTGTGAACATGAGGGATCAAATGTTGATGGATCTCCTCGATGTGGAAATTCAGCACAACGGTGTTTCCCTCCGCATCCATAACATCTTACCGAGTGCAATACACCATCGCCTCTAAGTTGATAGGCATACACTGCTAATAGATTCCCCTTAAGGTCTTCCACAAAGTAGACTGGTAGGCTGTTATGGTCCTCCATTGAGTTCGGTGACACGCAAGAGGATATAACCAAAACTTCTACCTTGCCACTAGTTGTTGAAGAATCTCGTGATTTAGATGGGTTTATCTGACATCCATCCTTTGGATGAGCTCCTTGTTGGCTTGATTCTGCTTCTGACCATTGAATTGTTGGATCTTTCCATCAACGAACTTTTTTCTCTGCATTTTGTCCTTTTAATAAGTGCGGATTCTCGATTGAACACTTGGTTCTTGGATGATCTCAAAGCAAAAGGTGCATTGGTCCTTTTCAAGAAAATTGACTATGTGAGCATAAGCTTGAAGATGGCCTGAACTTGAAGTGCAAGGTTCTTGGTCTTCCGCTGCACTTGATCTGCTTGACTTTGCTGCACTTTGTTGCCTCTCACAGGTTCCCATTCTTGTTGGATCATCGTTCATTCTTGACCTTTGTTCCACTGATTCCCCATCTGATGATTCATCAGAGCGATAGGGAAAATCCCTCATCCCTTGTGATATTTCCATCATGGCAACATCCTTACAGAGTTGTACAGGTGACACATAGGATGCTAGTTCTGCCATACCAGATTTGATCCTTTTGGGCAGTCCAACATAGTATTTTGCCATGACGATCCATTCAAGAATCAGTGGATTACAATCCTTCACTAGATGATAGATCCGATAGGTGTAGTCTCGGATTGTTTTAGCAGGGAACTTTTTTAATTTCGATAATCCTACAAGAGCGGTCTCCATAATTCAGCACTAGAATGTCGCAAAGTAGCTGGTTGGTGAATTGCTTCAAGGTTTGCTCAATGACTCTGGTGTTTCAACCTTCTTCTTTTTTTTTGGTAGGAGATGGAGAAGAAGAAAAAGAGAAGAGAATCGGTAAACGGTGGATTAGTATGGATGAGAATAGAGACAGAAATGGATTTATCTAACAGAGATGGAGATAGAAGATGGAATAGAGATGGGGCCGAAGAATGATGGATGGATAGTGGTTGATGTGGAGGGAACTTATCGTCTTGATCTGAGGTTCATTCACTTGATTCGGTCCAGGGATGTTGGATCTTGATGGATAATGTGACTGCAACCTGGATTTGACAAGATCTGATCAGTTTCAGTTGGCTAATAGTGTGATTTTAGCCCTTTTTCATGGTCTTTTTTTTTTTTTTTCAAAATTTCTTCAGATCTGAGTGAACCAAGCCCTCAACCTTCCTACAGTAGCTGTATCTGGACGATTTCTAGACAATGTGAGTTCTACAAGAGTTGTTGATGGACAGATTTGTCAGGATCTTGAAATAACTCAGTATTTTGGCACTTTTTGGCAATTTTTCTTAGATATTTGAAAATCTAACCGTTGGATCTTCACAAAAATTTTTACAGTAGCCATATCTAGGTTAGATCTATCTATAAAATGTGAAAATTGTCCACATTTCCTAGCTAGTTTGAGGCCTAAACTGGCAATTTTTGTACATAGTTTTGGATCTAACCTTTCACACGTGTGAAAGAGGCCTAGATACTTTCACTTTAGTATATATTTCATGTTGAAGAAGTCTCAAACTTCAGGACCTTTGAAATGACACCAAAATCATGTTATTTGGACAAATAGGCCAAAATTGGCTATTTTAGGTTACTGGTGCTCTAAAATTGGGTCCTAAGTTCTAGAGAGAGAAGAGAGAGTCATCTCTCTCACCTATATTAGGCTGAAATTTGTGGAGAACAGGTTGGAGAAACTTATTGTATTGTTGAGAGAGATCAATAGATCATTTTCACAGTTTCTTCCTCCATTGAGAGCATTGCTTTGTGTATTGTCTTCAAGCTTTTGTGTATGATCTTAAGAGGTTTCCAAAAGTGGTAGGCTGCTATTGTAGGGCTGGTATGCTATTGTTTTTGGCTGCCATCAATACCTTTTTTTAGTTTCTTTTGTCTCTTGAATGCTTTGTCAAGTTCATGTGTATCAAAGGTAGCATTAGGATGCTTTGCCATTTCTAACTTTTGTAGCTTGTTGTGCAAAGATCTTAGCCAGGTATTTTGGGAGTTTGAATCCATTCAAGATACACTTTTTTCACATGGTATCAGAGCTAGTTGGCTACTATTTTTAGTAAGTTTTCCATTTATGGTGATATTTGGATGTTTGATCAAGTTCTAGCATGATTATGCATTGCATTGTTGATCAAATCTTACTAGCCTTTGTTTTGTGAGTTGAACTTGTGGATCAAAAGCATAATTCAAGTCTATTGAAGATTAGAGGCTGAGAATAGGCTATTTTGGATTGGAACATAACACCTAATCATTTGTTGATTGTGAGGCTTGTGCATATTCAATACTAACAATGTTCTATTCAATGTATTGTTGACAATCTCCACTTCTGTGGATGAACACTCTCCTTAAGTGGATGAACCTTCTCCTTAAGTGGATGACAAATACTCTTTGAGTGATTTTGGATTTCTCCAAAAGGCTGAGCAAAGCTCCCACTTGGATAAAAGATCCCCTTTTGGGTGAACAGATTGTCAACAATCTTTTGCATAAATTTTGGTGTACTTTGTTGAGCACGTAAGTAACTCTCCTAATGTAATTTGATTGGAGCATTTGCTGGAAGGTTTTAACCATTATGCAAATGTGTTTTCAAGTTCTTAACAGGTTGAGGAACATTCTCATGTGAAGTGATCTTAGATCTACATCTAAACACCAAGATTTGACAAGCTAGTGAAGCTAGTCTTGTGATTCACTAAGTGTGCTTATATTCATTCACTTATAAAGCTTATATTTATTACTTGCTGGAGTTTATAAACTTTTAGAAGTGTGGTTTATGTGTGGTTTTATAGGTTGAATCAATATCTTAGTGTGTTGATCATATGTTGATCAAGTTTGTTCAATTCTAGGTATTCTTGGCAGCCTAGTCTTGTGTATTTTCTAAGAATGCAAGTAACTCTTCACATCATAACTTGATTTGGTCACTTGCTAGAAAGTTTGAGAGCTTAAGCAAGAGTTTGTTCAAGTTGGTTTGATTTTGTAATCCATTCTTAGTGTGTGCAAAGTGTTGCATGTGTTTCAATCTTGCATTCTATGCTTGGAAACCAGCCAGGTCCAAGATAGAAGTGTTTTAGGGTCCTAGATCTTCTGAGATCTCCTTATCCATCATTTGTTGAGAGAAAAGTGAGTGCTAGGTGCATTAGGACAGAGCCTAAAAGTTGAAGAACCATTATATTCATGGCTTCCAATGGTGGGATCATATTAGAAACTAATGATAGGTTGAATTCATCAAACTACTCTACTTGGAAAGTGAGGATGGAGTCCTTACTTAAGTTGAATGAACTCATGGACATAGTTTCAGGAACTGAAGAGAGACCACCCACAGTTCAAGAGCAACAAAGGTTTGATAAGGAGGCTAAAAGGGCTCTTCATATCACTAAAATGGATGTTACCAATGAACTTCTCAAGGAAGTTGGTAAAAGTCAAAGTGCAAGTGAGGCATGGAATGCCTTGAAGAAGATCTTTGAATCAAAGTCCACATCTAGGGTTTTGACCATAAGGAGGCAAATATTTTCTAGTAGACAAAGAGAGATAGAAAGTGCTCATGCATTTGTCTTGAGGGTTAAGTCCTTAAGTGATGATCTAGCATGCATTGATGAAAGCATAAAAGATGGTGAAATAGTCCAGATTATGTTGAATGGTTTGCTAGATGAACATGCTAACCTTGTGCAAAGTTTTTCAATTCAAAGAGTCTTTCCAAATGTGGGTGACTTGCAAGAAATCTTATTAGCTGAAGAACATAGGTTGCAATCAAAGCTTGATGGTGCATCCTTGCAAGGTGGAGGTGAAGAGACTTTCTTCACAAAAGGCAAAGGCAAAGGAAAATGGTCCAAAGGTGGTAACTCGGATCATGATGATCACTCTTTCTCCTCCTCTTCTACTTCTTTTAGAAAGAAAGATAAGTCAAAGTTCAAGTGCTTTTATTGTGGGATAAAAGGTCATTTTGCAAATGAATGTCATAAGAAGCAAAGTAGTGAAGGTAGCAAGCAAAACAACTTTTGTACTTCTAATGAGGATCTAGATTCTTGTGATTCTCTCATGATGTGTTCTTCAAGTCTAATGTCAAGTGGAAGTGACAAGAATTCATGGTGGATAGATAGTGGATCTAGTTCACACATGACTAGTCACAAGGAGTTCTTTACTTCTTTGATCTCTTATGTTGGAACCAAGAAAGTGGTTCACATGCCAAATGGTGGTGATTGTATGATCAAAGTTATTGGCTCAATTCTTATTTGTCTTTCTACTAATAGGAATGCAAGCTTGACGGTGTTCTTTACATTCCTTCACTTTCAAGGAATTTGTTAAGTGTTGGTCAAATGTTAAAGAAAGGGTACAAGACAAAGTTTGTTGGGGATGTTTGCTTCATTACTAAGGGAGATGTCTTGATTGCTAAGGGCAATAGACAATGTGTACTTTACAAGCTTGATGCATTTGTTATGTCTAACAAGAGGAATGAAATGGATGTTGGTGGTTCTCTCAACTTTCAAAAGTCAATTCCTAGCATCAATAAGATTGGTATATCTTATGCAAAGTCTAAAGAGCTTCCTTATGCTAGATCTAGGTTGAGATCTAATGAGCTTCTTGGAGATAGTTATTGTTGTGCTAAATTGGCAACATTTGGTGAATCTATGATCAATGTTTTGGATCCATTGGATCTTGAAGATGGACTAGTGCTACCTACTAGTCAAATGGAGTCATGTGTTGCTAAATTAGTATCATGTTTGAACTCTTCTACTCATAGATTTTCAAGTCTTGGGGGCTCTTCAATGGAACTATATGGCAAGTGCAAAAATGGAAAAGGTAAGAAGAGAGCTAACTTCATCAATAAAGGTGATGAAAACTTGTCTTTGGAAATGGTTGTTGCTAATGACTTATTTACTCATTTGGAAAAAGTTGGTGCTTTGAGCATGATGGAAGAAAAAGTTTCTTTTGCGTCTTTATGTGATGAGTCCAAGAAAGTCATTTGTGCAACAAGTGGTGTCACATGTATTCATAAAGAAAGTAGATTAAAAGGTTCTATCATGAGACTTGGTGAGGAAGATCTCAAGTCAAAAGGAAGAGATGAATGTGAAGTGTTCAAAGTAGGATGTACTTTGAATGATGCTTTTGTGAATAATAGTGAGGGTTCATTATCATTACCTATATCGTTGACTAGAAGTCCAGGTTTGGCAAGAAAAAGTACTTCAATCATTCTTATGTTGAAGGTACCATGTATTCTTTTCATGGCTTCTAATGTTTGAGATTCTTCCATTTCTTATGATGCAACTATCAAGAGGGAGATTGCTAACCCTTTTGGTGTGATCATTAAGAGGGAGTCTTGTGAAGGAAAGGGCAAAGGTCTTCCCAAGACATGGATCTTACATCTCTTCATCAACTCAAAGGATGCTATGATTGTGGTGAAGTGTTCATGCATGATCAAGATGGCAAAAGGTTGGATGAAGAAGACTACATGGAGCAACTCAAGTGGCAATTTCTTCAAGGCAAGGAAGATCTCATTGGTGATCTCATTGAGGTTTGGTTTGAGCTCAAATGGGCTGGTTTTATTAGGTTTGATACTCAACTTCATCTACTCTACTTCATGTTGGATAGAATTGTAGAAATATATCTTTTGGTTTATGATGGTGACATTGTTTTCACTAACTATAGTGAAAGGTTGAAATCAAGCAATGATGAGATCTTGTGGGATGTTAATCATGTGTTTGAGAGGGAGTATCTTCAGAGGTTCAGATCTGAAGATGTTTATAAATGCAAAGTCTTTGATGTTTTATTGGAAGATCAAGATGTTGATCTTGAATTGCTTCATCAACACCAAGAGGCAAGTAGCAATTGGAAGCTAGTCAAAAGCATCAAAGCGGAGCCACATGGGCAAAGCATTTTGGATCTATTTTTATAGGTCCTTGAATGTTCAAGTAAGGTTCTTGGAGCAGCAAGGAAGTGTCCTTTTACTCTACCTTACTTGTTTAATCTCATGTATGAACATTGTCATGTCAATGTGTTGGAATTGTCAAAATTCAATGAAACTAGTTCCACAGTTTTACATCCTTTGGATCTTGGAGATGGAATAGTTATCATTGCTGGTTTTTATGATCAAGTACATGCATTCATTCAAATCTTGAAAGATATTGAAGTGGTCAATATGTTTACTTTTGAGCAAAGTTCAAGATCTAGCATCCTAGTGTTGGCAAATTGGCAAATTGTTGACAATGTAGGATCAAGCGTTGTATGCAAATCTTGTGGAGATACTTCAAGTATTTCAAGTTCAGGTTTTGCTCACTCAAATGGAACAGAGAACACATCATTTTGGCATTCATTCACTCAAGGGTTTTCATGGATTGGGGATCTACAAAGGCAAGGTGGTGATGGAGGGTCATTCATGGAGATACATGGTGCATTCACTATGGGCATAGTGGAATGTGGAGGAGACATGCAAACACTTGTTGGTTACTTTCACTTACAACTTGTTTGCTGCTGTTTTATAGAGAATTCAAAGGTGGATACATGGAGGAATCCTTTTATTATGATTCTATCTTCTTTTACATGTATTTTGTTCACCATTCTATGTAAAATTGATGTAAGAAATAGTGAAGCATCCTATATGGGCACTATTATCTATATCAATTATGTTGTACCTCATATTGTACATATTAGACACTTGAAAAGAGATCTATTATCATGATGGAGATCATTCCTAGGTTGGAGCAAAGTAGTGTTGTAAAACTAGCAAGTTAAGTTGAAGAGGGAGTGTGAAAATTGTCAACATTTCCTAGCTAGTTTGAGGCCTAAATTGGCAAATTTTGTACATAGTTTTGGATCTAACCTTTTACACGTGTGAATGAGGCCTAGATACTTTTACTTTAGTATATATTTCATGTTGAAAAAGTCTCAAACTACAGGATCTTTGAAATGACACCAAAACCGTGTTATTTGGACATATAGGCCAAAATTGGCTATTTTAGGTTACTGGTGTCCTAAAATTGGGTCCTAAGTTCTAGAGAGAGGAGAGAGAGTCATCTCTCTTGCCTATTTTAGGCTGAAATTTGTGGAGAACAGGCTGGAGAAACTTATTGTATTGTTGAGAGAGATCAATAGATCATTGTCACAGTTTCTTCCTCCATTGAGAGCATTGCTTTGTGTATTGTCTTCAAGCTTTTGTGTATGATCTTAAGAGATTTCCAAAAGTGGTAAGCTGCTATTGTAGGGTTGGTATGCTGTTGTTTTTGGCTGCCATCAGTACCTTTTATTAGTTTCTTTTGTCTCTTGAATGCTTTGTCAAGTTCATGTGTATCAAAGGTAACATTAGGATGCTTTGCCATTTCTAGCTTTTGTAGCTTGTTGTGCAAAGATCTTAGCCAAGTATTTTGGGAGTTTGGATACATTCAAGATCCACTTTTTTCACATAAAACTCTTTTCGAAGGTTAGTTCTCAGCAGATTTTGAAAAATCATGGAAAAAGCGCATTTTTTTTGAGGTCTTTTTGCAAAATTTTAAGATTTTCTGGGAACAAACCCTCACAGATGGTATGCACTTGTATCTCAATCATATTCACCTACTCACCAAGCTACAAGAGTTACTTCCCAAGGAAACTCAAAAAAATCTTGAAAAAGTGCATTTTTTGGGGTTTTTTTTGCAAAACTTCAAGATTTTCTAAGAATATACCCTTGTAGACTAGTATGCACTTGTATCTCAATTAGATTCAGCCGCTCACCAAGTTGCGAGAGTTACTTCCCAAGGAAACTCAAAAAATCTTGAAAAAAGTGCATTTTGTGGGGGTTTTTTTGCAAAATTTTAAGATTTTCTGCGAAAAAACCCTTGAAAACTAATATGCACTTGTATCTCAGTCAGATTCACCTACTCACCAAGCTGCGAGAGTTACTTCCCAAGGAAACTGAAAAAATCTTGAGAAAAGTGCATTTTTTTGGGGTTTTTTGGCAAAATTTTAAGATTTTCTGGGAATTAATCTTTGCAGGCTGGTACGTGCTTGTATCTGAGTCAGATCCACTTGCTTACCAAGCTGCAAGAGTTACTTCCTAGGGAAACTAAAAAATTTGCTGTCTGAGAAGGTTCTAGGCCACTTTTTGCTCTTGGGAACCTTCACAGGGGCACTTTTTTTGGGATCTAACTCTCGTAGACTTCTTTGTGTCCTTGTCTCAGTGAGATGGAACTTCAGAGAGCTCTGCGAAGGTTAGTTTTGAGTTTTGAATTTTTTTTATTTTTACAAAGGATTTTTGAATTTTTTTGGGTTTTTCTCTGTTTTTTGAAAATCTGATGGGAACTAACCCTCACAGGCTTCTATGCAGGTCTGGGATAGTACCCTGGAGCTACTGTTAGTCAGGCGAAGGTTCATGCCCACTAGTTTTTGAGAAATCAAAATCTGATGAGATTATGCCTCTCTTTTTCCCTCCAAAAATAGATTTTGAGTTTTTTTTTTTCTGATTTTTATGGATTTTATGGATTAATGAAGGGATTGGGTGCTTGGATCTAATCCTCCCACCCCACAATCTCTCCCTACAGTGCAAACAAACAAAAAAATCACGAAAAAATGGCAAAAACTAACATTACCCATAAAATCTGATTTTTTGATGAAAAGAATGATGAGAGAGAAGAAAGAGAGAAATAGAGAAAAAGAGGAAGAGAGTAAGAAAGCTATGTGGAGAAACGAGTGTGTGGTGCTCCCCGGCAATGGCGCCATTGTTGTGTCGTCGATGTAGCATAGGGGTCCGTCGTTGGGAGCGGCAACCTCGCCTTCACCTGCATAGCAAGAAGAGAGAGGGAGAGGAGAGAGAGAAGAAAGAGAGTGGAGAGAGAGCAACAACCTGGAGAGAGAGAAGAAAGAGAGTGGAGAGAGAGCAACAACCTTGCCTTCACTGCATAGCAAGAAGAGAGAGGGAGAGGAGAGAGAGGAGAAAAAGAGTGGAGAGAGGGAGAGAGAGAACGCCTATGTTGAGAAAGGCTTTGGGGGCTCAAGCGCCTACCCAAAGCTATTCTATCCCAACATAGAGAGAGAGAGAGAGAGAGAGAGAGAGAGAGAGAGAGAGAGAGAGAGAGAGAGAGAGAGAGAGAGAGAGAGAGAGAGAGAGAGAGAGAGAGAGAGTTTTATTAGAATGAGAATGGAAGATGGTACAATACAAAGAAAATGGCTCCCTCTTATAGATTTTAGAGGTGAGCCTCCTTCGCTCTCATTGGCCACTTCATTGGGGCAAGGATTCTAATCCAAGCCTTTAAAATAAACACAACTTAAATCTATTGGTGCTAAGAAAGCACAAGGGCACTCACATGATTCATGTGAGTTTTAAGTTGGGCCTTTTAGCTTTTTTATTTGCAACTTGACTTAGGGCCTCTAATGTCATTTTAGAGTTTTAAGCCCCTAGTCTCTTATTCCTAGGAATTACAACTTGTTACTTGTGCTCATTGGTGGCTGGACTTATACACACAAGACGTCAATGCCTTGCACTTATTATTCTACTGTATTGTGGCGGGGCCTACTAGGCAAGGCTTGGCCAACAGTATTTCAAGTCGTGGAACCCACTTATTTATTTGTATACATGAAATACCCACAACAATTAGGCCTAGAGATTGAGTTTCATGATGATTATGGCTTTTATTTGTCAATCTAGATATGCTCTTGCTATGTTTAAAAAGTTTCATATGGAAGGATGTAAGATCATTGACACACCTATGGAGCACATTGTAAAAGATCCTAATAAAGGTGATGAAAGATCCTTCAAGGACATCACACTTTTTAGGAGTCTTATTGGCTCTTTGATATGGCTTACTATCCTTAGAACCGACTTGAGCTATTGTGTGCACAAGTTGGGTCAATTTATGCAAGATCCAAAGATCCAACATTGGAAGATGGCCAAGAGGGTACTAAGGTATATATCTTCATCACATGATTATGGTCTACTCTACAAAAGTGAAGATCTATCTATCATTGGCTACTCGGATTTGGAATTTGCAAGTGATAAGATGGAGACCACAAGTGCAGATACTATCTTTTTTGGAGGAAATCTCATATCTTGGCTTTCCAAAACGCAAGATACTATCTATCTTTCTTCTTGTGAGGCCGAGTATAAAGCACTTACTACATTGACAAAAGAAGTGCTTTGGATCAAGAAAATTCTATTGAAGCTAAAGTGCATCAAAGAGGAGGAGCTACCATTGCTATATTGTGATAATATCTCGGCCCAAGCACTTGCAAATAGTCCAATTTTTCATGCAAGAAGCGTATAGAAGTGGCACACCACTTTGTGAGAGAGAAGCTTATTGGAGGAGAGATCCATTTGGAGCATATCGATTCATCATCTTGTATTGTCAATCTACTCACAAAGCCTCCACTCAAGAGTTCCTTCATCAAACATAGATCCAATCTTGGAATGATTCCAAGATCAATGCTATTTTAGATTAGATATCTTTTTAGGAGGAGTGTCAAAATTATAAAAAGTTATCTATCTTAGTCTTAGGAGTTTCATAAAGTTTTATGTCAAGCATCTTTGTGTAGATTTGTGATAGGGCCAAAAAGTGTTATAGATGGCAAATTGGTCAAATCCACATGTAAAGCCACTATTGAGCCAAAAGTCATTTGTGATGCAAACTCGAGCTATGTAGGCTAGCAAATAGGTTTGTGACACTTGTATTAATGTAGTTTGTGTCAGAAAGAGGTGTGCAAAAGATAGGTCGAACTCAAAAGAAAACGAACTCGAAAAGAAACGAATGAAAATAAGTCGAGTGTCTAGAATGAAAACTTTTCGTGCATGGCGGAATAAACTATCTTCCTCTTTCTCTATGCATGACTACACCTATCAATTTTAAACAAAACAATAGTGATAAAAAGTCACGTTCGATCTTATAGTAACTAACTTTGAAATCATCAGTACTACAGTGATTACATAGCCAAACAATAATGCATTGAATTATCAGACATATAATTTGTCGCAAATCATTCGCGAATTGCTACACAAATAATTAGTCACGAAGAACTACTAAAAAATGCATCATTCTAAGATGAAATTGAACACAATAAAAATGTTATTGATTCAGTATGAAAAATGAAATAGAAGTAAATGAGTACAATAAGTTGCAGATCGAAACCACGTACTCTATGCTATCTCTAAGAGGCTAAAATGAAAGTCTGAATTAAGCGCAATGCTGATAAGCAGTAGTGCAATAGCAATATCTAAAACAACTCTAAGAAGTGAGCTAGAATTCTCAGGAGTGTTCAAGCTCGTAGGCTTGAGAGAGAGAGAGAGAGAGAGAGAGAGAGAGAGAGAGAGAGAGAGAGAGAGAGAGAGAGAGAGAGAGAGAGAGAGAGAGAGAGAGAGAGCGCCAAGCATTCAAATGCTTCTTGTTCATAACTTGAAAATTGTATGAATATGAATAACTATATATATACAAAGCAATTAGGTCGTCAAATGCGATTGCCAGTTGGCTGATGTCTGCTGGCATCCATCCACTTCCTTCTCAGAAATTGATTGCTAATAAGCAATGACATTTTTGGCCATAAACATTCTGTCTGCATAAATCAACATAACTATCACTCTGCAGAAATGAATTAAAACTGCCACAAGCAAAAAAAACGACAGTGTCGGGATTTTGCAAAAAAGACGACAATGTCCTTAAATCCCAATTAGGGTAGCCCTACACTTTTTCTAGAGTCATTTCCTTGACATTTGAGACACTTTGGAAAAAAGCGGAAAATGTGACTCTGCATATTTACTCGTAATTCTTGATAGGTGATAGTGTCGCTAAAATGCGAGAATGTGACATTGTGATTTTACACAAAATTCCTGACAGGCAAAAAAGCCGAAGTGAGGAAAAATGAAAAGTGACACTATAGTCAATCTCCGTGTATTTTTGTAGACTGTGTAAAAACACTTGTAAATTTGCAGACTGTAAAAGAACACGAAAAAATCCATAGAACTGGATAAACAATGGATGAAGATTAAAACCGATTAGTCGATTAGTATGAAGGAGACTAATCCAACACTCTGTGAAGGATTTCAGATCATTCAAGATCCAATCCAAGTCCCAAATCTTTGGTTACAATAAGGAGCAAACCAACAATCCTGCCAATGTAGAAAAATCAGCATCTACATACAAAATGAGATGCAAACTCTAAGAGATATTGATCAAACATGAACCAAAACATGAAATATGTTTGCTGTCCGTACAATTACAGTAACCTACTGTATTTCACACGTGTGGAACCGAAAATAACAATAAATGATCATTCTACACACAAGATTGCAAGATAACACCAAGATAGTGCACCAATGAGTAGTAGAACCCAAAGAGAACCATGTATAATGATGAAATGAGAGAGAGAAAGAGAGAAGATGTGTCTCTCCACGAGTTACATCCTTTTATAGAGTTTTCAAACCCTATTTGGCCACTTGGCTTTCCCTCCAAAATGTAAACCCTACTATTTTTGGGTCTAGATTCAATGTACCCAAAATTCAAATTTAAATCTCTCTCAAACTCGACTACCAACTTTCCCACACTTTCCAAAAGTGTTTATTAAATGTATTTTAAACTAATATAACTTCAAAAAGTTTATCTCTAAGTCTAAAATGAGTTTTGGCCTCTTATTGACAATTTACCAAAATGTGACTAAACTAGACTAAACTAGTTGAAATCTCTCACACTCCCTCTTCAACTAGTTTTGGCATAGTTTTGACAATAGAACTTTGATCCAACTTTAGAATGATCTCTATCCTAAGTATAGATCTTCTTTCTAAGGTTCTAAAGTATCTTTCATAATTGATATAGAGAATAGTGTCCAAATTGGATGCTCACTATTTCTTACATCAATTTTACACATCAAGATATAACTAGAACATGAAGAACCAAATAGAATGTGAATGAATGATTCCTCCATGTTTCAAACTTTGAACTCTCTAGAAAATTACAGCAACCAAACAATAAATGTGAGTGATGACCATTTGCTTGCTTGTCTCCTCCAACTTTGTCCTTTCTTGATATGTCTTCACCATAAAACTCCATGAATGAGCCTCCATCTCCATCTTGCCACAAGATATCATCAACACTTGATGACTTGGCCATGAATGAGTGACATAATGAACCTCCAATAGCTTCATTTCCATCAGCAAAACCATCCAAGAATGCTAGTACAACTCCAACAATAAGATATTGCAAGACAATGTAGCTAGTTTGTCCATATCTTGACAATTTGCACACATCCACATGAAATAGCTCAAACATGAGATAGAACAAGTAAAGTAAACTTGAACAAATTTGAACTTACTTGAGTCTTCAATAAGCTGCAAAAACAGATTCATAACATCTTTGCCAAATAACCTTCCTTTGATGCTCTTGACTAGCTCCAAATTGTCACCTTTCCTTTTGTGTTGTTGAAGCCCTTTGAGACCAACCTCTTGATCTTCCTCTTGATCATCAAAGTCATTGAACAAACTTTGTTTTCCAGATCCATTACTCTCTTTTCTAGTATGAAAACCATGAAAACCAATATCCACTTGCATAGCATCATCTACACAAGAAAATTCTCCAAAACATGTGAGTAAAGCAAAATGAGTCGCTTCCACTTTCTTACCTTTCTCTTGGTCATCAAAGATATGAATATATTCAGATCTGAACCTTTGGAAATACTCCCTCTCAAACATATGATCTAGATCCAACAAGATCTCATCAATGCTTGATCTCGATCTTCCACAAAGGTTAGTGAAAACAATGTCACCAATGTCACCATCATAAATCGTAAGATAGATTCCAAACTTTCCATCCAACATGAAGTAGAGTAGGTGAAGATGAGTATCAAACCTAATAAATCCAGCCTTCTTGAGTCCATAACAAACCTCAATAAGCTCACCAATGAGATCTCCCTTGTCTTGAAAAAATTGCCTCTCGATTAGCTCCATGTAGTCTTCTCCAACCAACCTTTTGCCATCTTGATCACGAGTGATCAATTCACAATCATAGAATCCTTTGAGTTGATGAAGAGATGCGAGATCCATGCCTTGGATCTTCCCAAGAACCAGTCTTTCATTGCTCTTTCCTTCATGAGACTCCCTCTTAATCATTGCATCATAAGAAGTAGAAACCTCAAAAACATTAGAAGCCATGAAAAAAATGATTAGTACCTTCAACATAAGAATGATTGAAGTACTCTCTTTTTTCAAACAAGAACTTCTACTCAATGTTTTAGGTAATGACTCATATGATAATGATTCTTCCTCACTATCATTCACAATGACATCATTCAAAGTACATCCTACTTTGAACTCTTCACATACTTCTCTTCTTCTTGACTTGTGACTATCTCCCTCACCAAGTCTCTTGATAGAACCATTTGATCTACTTTCTTTATGAAGAAACGTGACTCCACTTGCTACAAAAATGACTTTATTGGACTCATCACAAAAGAATGTAGAAGAACCACCTCCTTCATGAATGCACCTAGCAACATCTTTTTCCATATGATCAAAGAAATCATTAGCAACAATCTTTTCCAAGGAAGAACCTTCACCACCTCCATTGATGAAGTTAGCTCTTTCCTTACCTTTTCCATGCTTGCACTTGCCATGAAGAACCATTGAAACACCATCATTATCCTCAAGACTAGCCAAGTTAGCACAAAGATGAACATCTCCAAGAAGCATATTAGATCTTGACCTAGATCTAGCATAAGGAAGCTTGTTAGACTTTGCATAAGATTCACCAATTTTATTGATGCTAAAAGGTAACTTTGGAAAGTTGAGACCAATCTCCTTTTCCATTCCATCCTTTTTGTTAGCCATAACAAAGGCATCAAGCTTGAAAAGTTTACCTTGGTTATTGCCCCTAGCAACCAAGATTTCTTCCTTTGTAATGAAGCAAGCATCACCACCAAACTTTACCATGTATCCTTTCTCTATCATTTGACCAACACTTAGCAAATTCTTTGAAAGTGAAGGAATGTAAAGAACACCATCAAGTCTTGCTTTCCTATTAGTAGAGAGACAAATAGGAATTGAACCAATACCTTCAATCACACACTCACCATCATTGGCCATGTGAATTGCCTTCTTGGCTCCATCATAAGTGACCAAAGAAGTAAAGAACTCCTTGTGACTAGTCATGTGTGAGCTAGCTCCACTATCAATCCACCATGAATCTTTGTCACCTTCACTTGATATTGGACTTGATGAACACATCAAAAGAGAATCACCACCACCTAGACCCTCATCATTAGTAGTAAAATTGATTTGCTTGCTACCTTCATCTCTTTGCTTCTTCAAACATTCATTTGCAAAATGCCCTTTGATTCCACAATAAAAGCATTTCAACTTAGACTTATCTTTCTTTCTGCCGAAAGAAGAAGTCTCACCTTGATCTTGCCCTTTAGACCACTTGCCTTTGCCTTTGCCCTTGAACTTACCTTTGATGAACATAGCATCCTTTTCATAATGAGATGTCGATGTAGATCCACCTCCTCTTAATTGAAGCCTATACTCCTCATTCACCAAGATCTCTTGCAAATCCACAATACTTGGCAAAGTCTTTTGAATATCAAAGCTTTGAACAAGATTAACATGATCATCCAACAAGCCATTAAGTATAACTTGAACAAGTTTTACCTCCTTAATGCTTTCATCAATACATGCTAACTCATCATTGAATGCTTTAACTCTCGAAACAAAAGCATGAGTACTCTCTTCCTTCTTTTGCAAACTTTGAAAAATTTGCCTCCTAAGAGTAAGCACTCTTGATGTAGACTTGGATTCATAAAGCTTATTCAAAGCTTCCCAAGCCTCCAAAGATGATGTGCACTTACCAACTTCCTTGAGAAGTTCATTGGTAGCATTCATCTTAATCATGTGTACAACTTTCTTTGCTCTCTTGTCATACCTCACTTGATCTTGTTGGTCTCTCCTCCAAACCTACAACAATCTCCATCAACTCATTCATCTCCAATAAGGACTCCATCCTCACCTTCCAAGTACAATATTTGATTGAGGTAAGCCTATCATTGCTCTCCAACATAAATCCACCACTTGTAGCCATGTTGAAGTGACCTGATCTTCTTCTTTCAACCTGTTCCAATGCACAAAGCACTCTCTTGAATGTCAACAAATGAACTCAAGAAGAAATCACAAAGATATGGAACCTCTCAAATCTCTTCTAGCACTTCTAACTAGAAAATCAACACATAGAATAGTGAAATCTTGATCAACCTATGATCTATCCTCAATATAATGATTCTAGCCACTTCCTAAGATTGAAACACACTCAAATGAGGTTCAGTAACCTCACAAACTAGAGATCCAATCAAAATTAGGGTTTTGACAAAATCACAAAAAATTTGAATATCTCAAATTCTACATGCAATTTCTACTTGGTATATCTTCTTGTAGACTCCAATGAGACCTTCCTAATGCACCAAAAATCATCTAATTCCAGTAAGCCAAGTGTGAAATCGTAATTGATCAAGTATAAAACCCTATATTGAGTTTTGACCTACAAAAGATTAATTCTACACATGCAAAAATGTTGATTTTTGAGTAGAAATCAATCTAGCATGCTCTAGCATTGGTAACTCCTCCAAATCCTTGCTAAAGATGGCTGATCCTTTCATAAACTGAAACACAAGAGCTCTGACACTCCGTGAAGGATTTCAGATCATTCAAGATCCAATCCAAGTCCCAAATCTTTGGTTACAATAAGGAGCAAACCAACAATCCTACCAATGTAGAAAAATCAGCACCTACATACAAAATGAGATGAAAACTCTAAGAGATATTGATCAAACATGAGCCAAAACATAAAATATGTTTGCTGTCCGTACAATTACAGTACCCTACTATATTTCACACGTGTGAAACCGAAAATAACAATAAATGATCATTCTACACACAAGATTGCAAGATAACACCAAGATAGTGCACCAATGAGTAGTAGAACCCAAAGAGAACCATGTATAATGATGAAATGAGAGAGAGAAGAGAGAAGATGTGTCTCTCCACTAGTTACATCCTTTTATAGAGTTTTCAAACCCTATTTGGCCACTTGGCTTTCTCTCCAAAATGTAAAGCCTACTATTTTTGGGTCTAGATTCAATGTACCCAAAGTTCAAATTTGAATCTCTCTCAAACTCAACTACCAGCTTTCCCACACTTTCCAAAAGTGTTTATTGATGTATTTTAAACTAATATAACTTCAAAAAGTTTATCTCTAAGTCTAATAGGAGTTTTGGACTCTTATTGACAATTTACCAAAATGTGACTAAACTAGACTAAACTAGTTGAAATCTCTCACACGCTCCCCCTTAATCTGAATCTTTGAATGCCTTGACCTTCAAACTTAGTTCTACACAGAATCTTCTGTGTGTATCCAAACTTAATGCTTTTGTAAAAATATCTGCTGTCATATCTTGCGTTCTACAGTACTGCAATCTGACCTCTTCGTTGAGAACTTTGCTTCTGACAAAATGATACTTCAATTCAATGTGCTTACTCCTAGATGAAATCTAGGGTTTTTTGATAAAGCGATGGCACTTTGATTATTACAAAATAATGTCGTCGGAGCATATTGATTCAGACTGCTATTTGAAAGTAAATTCCTCAACCAAATTGCTTCCTTTGTAGGTTGAGAGGCTACAATATACTCTGATGCAGTGGAAGATAGAGCTATCGAAGATTGCTTGCGATTGTTCCAAGAAATTGGACCATTGTTGAGGAAGAAAGTAAATCTAAAAGTGGACTTACGAGTGTCTACATCTCCGACCCAACTTGCATCTATGTAACCATTGAGTAAATTGAGTTTGTCATTGCCGAATGCTCCATAACAAATGCAAAAATCCATAGTAGCTCAAAGATGTCTCATGACTCTGGTAGGAGCCTTCCAACAATGTTACACCAGGATTAGTCACTACAGAAGTTATGTCTGGCCTGGTATAGATCATGGCGTACATAAGAGATCCTATAATAGAATGGTAAAGATACTCATGCATCTGCTGCTTCTCATGAATTGTTTGGGGACACTAGTCCTTTGACAATTTGAGACATGGTTCCATTGGTGAGAGAGCTAACTTGCAATTAATCAGATTATATCTGACTAACATGTTGTAAATGTACCTCTGTTGTGTAATGTAAACCAACTTCTGTTTTCTGTCTCTATGAATTTGTATACCAAGGCAGAAATGAGCTTCACCCAAATCAGTCATGTCGAATTCAGAAGATAGCATTGTCTTGGCTTCTTTTATCAGATTGGTACTGTTGCTGAAAAGTAATGTATCATCCATGTATAAAGTGATAATGATAAAAGACTGATGCACTGCTTTAATTAAATGTTTAAATCTGAAGATCTAGGTGCATAGTCGCAATCAATAAGGAAAGTATTGATCCTTTAAAACCATGCTCGAGCATATTGCTTCAAGCCATTAAGTGCCTTATGGAATTTACAAACATGATTGTGTTTACCCTCGATAATATAACCTTCAGGTTGCACCATGTAAATGTTTTTCCAAATCTGCTGTAGTGGCAAATGAGAGCAACAGTTTGAATAGAAGAATGCTTGACTACTAGACTGAAGGTCTCAGTGTAGTCAACGTTGTATACCTGAGAGAAACCTCTAGCGACAAGTCATGCCTTTCTCCTGTTGATGCTTCCATCTACGTTGTACTTGACTTTGAAAATCCATTTGCAATCAACTACGTTTCTACTAGCAGGTAATTCAACAATTGTCCATGTATGGTTCTTGATAAGAGATGAATACTCTTTATCCATAGCTTCTTTCCAGAGATCTGAATCAAGCTGACTGAGTGCCTCTTGGACAGTCATCAGCTCCTCAACAAGGTAGGCTGCAGACTCGTCGATATACCTAATAGGTGGTCCGCTAGTTCTTGATGATCTTCTGGGTAATAGAGGAAGTTGATCATTTCCATCATACTGTAGTTGCTGAATTACAACATCGTCTTCTGATTCGCCATTGATTTGTTGTTCAGCGAGAGTAGATGAGCTTGGACCTTCAATGAGAATAGTCAACTGAGGAACAAAAAAGTTCAATATTTCAAGAGATTCTGACAAGTCGGCTACATGGGAACTATCTTTTCCTTTAAGGTCTTGAAACTGATCTTCGATGAAGATGACATCCTGTCGACTAGTAAATATCTTTGACTCGAAGGAATCGAACAACTTATAAGCTTGATCTGAAGTAGGGTAACTGATGAGAATACATTTGATACTTTGGAAGTTGAGCTTCTTCCTGAGATCATGAGGTATCTGCACAAAAGCAATACATCCAAAAACTTGTAAGTTTGATAAAGAAGGTTTGGTACTTGTTCAAACTTCGAATGGTATTTTGTTTGAGAGAGCTTTAGTAGGACATCTCTTCTGAATATAGGTTGCTATTGAAACAACTTCAGCCCAAAAGCACTTTGGAAGAGTCGCGTGTGATAACATGCACTTTCCCAATTCAACTAAGGTTCTGTTCTTTCTCTCAGCAAGACCATTTGACTGAGGCAAATAGGAGGTAATGTATTGTTGCTCAATGTCGTTGTTAGGTCAATACTCCTTGAATTCGGTGGAGATGTATACTCTCCCATTATCTGACCTTAGTGCTTTGATTCGTTTGCTAGTTTGATTCTCAACATGCCCTTTGAATTGTCTGAATTTGATGAAAGCCTCTGATTTTTATTTAATAAAATAACTTCTGTTCTTCTGGAAAACTCGTCAATGAAAGTGATGAAATACTTTGCATCTAATAATGAAGGAGTTTGCATAGTCCACATATATCTGTATGAACAACATCTAACAGATCTTATGCTGCATGCCTATGGTTTGATCTAAAAGGAATCCTAGCCTGCTTTATGCAACTATGACAGACAAAGAGATCGACCTTACTAGAAGGATAGTCGAGATCAAGAACCATGGATTGTCTGGACATGTTCAAAACAGATGCAAAATTCAAGTGTCTTAAGCTATGATGTCATAGTAATGCTTTATTGACTAGAACAGAGGTTTTCAAGGCTTGACTAGACTCAATAACAATGCACCAATCTATATAAGTAACTCTGTCTCTTGCCGAGTGCAAGGATCTTATTACTCCTATCAATAATTTTGCATTAATTAGATTCAAATTATACCTTATGACCTAAATCTGTAATTCTAGTTATCGATAACAGATTTGTAGAGAGTTTAGAAACATATCAGACCTTTGATAGTAGTTTGAATTGATCATGCTGAAATCGTAATCTTACACTACCTTCACCTTTAATAGTGTGAGTTCTATTGTCACCAAGATGAACAAATTTCTTCGTGCTGTAAGGTGTGTAGGAGTTGAAGATCTCACGTTGATTGGTCATGTGTTGAGCTACTCCAGAATCCAGAAATCATGAATCATCCAAAAATGTGCTTTGATCTTTGACGATGAATGCGCCTTCGTCCACTTCGACCTGGGGAGATGATGAAACTGTGTTTGCTTGTTGATCAGGTTGCTTGGCTGCGTTCTTCGCTTGGAGAATTCGACAATCCTTGATCTCATGGTTATTGCGCTTGCAATACCTGCAAAACATCTTGTTCTTCTATTGTGGATCTGATTACTGTGTTTGACTTTGAGTTTGTTTCTGATTTGTTGCAGCCTTCTTGGAGCTTTTTAGCTTCTGTCGCTTAGAGCCTTTGTTGACATATAGAGCTTGAGAGGAGGAAGTAGACAAAGTGTCTTGACTTCTTCGATTGTCTTCTTGTAGCAACATAGTGATAACTCTAGTAAGCGTTAAATTTGAGTGTGTCGATATGATCATCACCCAGTTCTCATATGTAGAGGGCAAGCTTGAAAGCAGTGTCATAATTGCGTCTTGATCGTCTATGACTGATTCGACAGTGGCCATTTGTTGCAAGAGAGTCTTAGACTAGTTAATGTGACTCTGAAGGGAATCACTAGTAGACATCTTGAATGTGAAGAATTTCCTTCATAGATGTAACTTAGTAGTTACATCCTCACATCATATAGTGAGTTCAGGATGTCCCAAACGTCTCTTGACATTTTAGCTTCAGCTATGTGTCCAATCTATGTATCTGATATATTGAAGATAATAAGCGCAAAAGCTTTACCATCCTTTGATTTCCACTTTGAGTCGTCATCTTCAAGTTTTACTTCTGTACCTGTAACAACATCTCATAATTTGTTGGCGATTAGCAAGGTCTTCATCTTAAATTTCCACAAATAGTAATTGGATCCATTCAGCTTGTTTGTGATAAGAACAGCTTTACTTTGAGAATCCATCTGGAACTTAGTCTGTCAATTGTATCGATGACGCTAAGATGTAGTAATGCCAACAATAGGAAATCAATTCTCTGATACTGAAAGGTTGAAAAGAACAAAAGAGTATGAATATCAATTTGATATCGCAAAAGATATCAAGTATTAGAGATTTCGCTCTGATACCATGTCAGAAGAGGTGTGTAGAAGATAGGTCGAACTTGAAAAGAAACGAACTTGAAAAGAAACGAATGAAAATTATTCGAGTGTCTAGCTTTTCGTGCGTGGTGGAATAAACTATCTTTCTCTTTCTCTATGCATGACTACACCTATCAATATTGAACAAAACAATAGTGATAGAAATCACGTTCGATCTTATAGTAACTAACTTTGAAATCATCAGTACTAAAATGATTACTAAGCCAAACAATAATGCATTGAATTATCAAACATATAATTTGTTGCAAATCATTCTCGAATCGCTAGACAAATAATTAGTCACGAAGAACTAATGCATACATTCTGAGACGAAGCTGAACAAATAAAAATGTTATTGATTCAGTATGAAAAATAAAACAAAAGTAAATGAGTACAATAAGTTGCAGATCAAAGTTGCGTACTCTATGCTATCTCTGAGCGGCTAAAATGAAAGTCTAAATTAAGTGCAATGTTGATAAGCAGTAGCGCAATAGCAATATCTAAAACAACTCTAAGAAGTGAGCTAGAATGCTCAGGAGTGTTCAAGCTCGCAGGCTTGAGAGAGAGAGAGCTAAGTATTCAAATGCTTCTTGTTCATGACTAGAAAACTGTATGAATATGAACAGCTTTATATATACTAAGCAATTAGGTCGTCGAATGCGATTGCCAGTTGGCTGATGTCCGCTGGCATCCATCCAGTTCCTTCTCATAAACTGATTGTTGATAAGCGGTGACATTTTTGGCCGTAAATATTCTGTCTACATAAATTGATCCTAAATAGGGTGGATCAAGTGGATCTTTAGGTTAGATGTTAGGATTAAGTTATGATGAATACATATAAGCCCTAATATGCTCAGATCCAAGCTCTACATGTATAAATATGTGATGGGATTTCCATCCAATTATGAGCAAAATTGAGATTTTCCTTCTTGACTAGTTTGAGTCTATGATTTGATTGATGAATGCTATTGGCATATGATTTTTGTGATGATTGAATGAGTTTGGAGTTGTAGGTACAGTACACGGGCAGCACCAGTCATACTTTCACACGTGTGAAGTGTTTTGGAGCTAATTCATGGAGTTTTAGGCCAAGATAAACTAGGAATTAATGCATTGATTAGTAATCTAGCTTCTAGATCTTGTTTGGATCTTAAGTAGCTGCTTTATCCATCATTTCTAGGATCAAATGGGTTTATTTTGCTGCATTTTTATCAATGGTGAAGAAAATTTATCTTCCTCGTCCATATTCGGTAAGATTAGCAAGAAATTATTATAATGACGGAATGTTCAAAGTAGTTGGCCAACCACTTTATATAACTGAAGTATACAAATCAGAATATGGTGAGCTCATTACAGCGATTGCAATAATATTTTTCTTGATATTGAAAATGCTCTAAAATACATTACTCGACTCTATAAGCTAGACAAACATCAAATAAATGGGAAGATAATTAAAGTAACAAAATTGGATGAATCTGAAACCATCAAAGGTAAAAAATTGGAAAGAGTATGCTAAAAG
Organism: Diphasiastrum complanatum; assembly: GCA_029204225.1. NCBI lineage: Eukaryota > Viridiplantae > Streptophyta > Lycopodiopsida > Lycopodiales > Lycopodiaceae > Diphasiastrum > Diphasiastrum complanatum. The sequence continues at coordinate 107,109 of MU831547.1, read as the reverse complement.
ATAATCACAGCTTCATGCGTTCTGATTGCCCAACAAGATCTTAAAAATTAATTCATACTCTAAAACAAGAGTACAGTCCACTGAAGAGATTAGAGATGGTTTGTGTGTGGTACTTCAATGTGAAGTATAGTTTTGAAATAAATGGAAGAGCAGTATGATATCGCGAGTTCCTCAAGGGTCAAAGACAGCCATCGTCTGATCAGAAACTGAGGAGTCGTAGACGTCCGTGTTCTAATCAGAGTGAGTATACATGTGTCTCATGGACGGAGCAACCAACAATCTGTGCTTGGATTATCTATTTATAGATTTCATCCATGTATTAATTACAATAAATGATTGTCACCTAATTAGATAAGCCAAAGATGCCCTAAAATAGTTCAAGTCTTGAAGTAGATGACCTTCAAGAATTTTCTCTCTCTTTGCCTTTCTGCGAAAACCAAAGGTGTTAAAAAATAGTTGAACTTTGGCAAAGTTGGTTTCACCTGACCCTAGATCAATGATCAATAAACATGCAAGAAGTCATGAAATAGAAATTAGTCATTCACCAAGGAGACAACTGTGGGCTTAATTTCCAACAGTCCCCCTTAAGGTGCCTTGGCATCTTCATCCTAAATCAGTCATGTCAAATTCCTTTGACAGATCACTCTTAGTAGTGTGCAAAAGAGAAGTGTTGTTAGACAAAATAAATGCACCATATAGCTACACTTTTAAGATTGTTAACAAAAATACTCGGCCCACATATCAACTAGAACTTCCCTATGAAACTAAGGTTTATGTTGTATTCCACGTGAGTCGTTCAAAGGAATGACTTGGCAGAAAGGACAACCTAATTCCAAAAGATGATCTAGTGTTGTTGGAGGATTTGACTGCATTCGTGCCACATGAGCATGATAGGATCATGGATACCTGACATCATCAACTGAGAAATCGCTTGATTTTTAAACATTTGATTCGTTGGTAAGGTAAGTCAGAGGATGAGGACACCTGGGAAAAGGAGGATGATTTGAGACTTAGATTTCCTGGCTTTCTCCCATAGAAAGAAGTTTCTATGGGAGAGGAACCAGGAGATGTATGCTAGAGAGACTAGCTAAGGGCGATGGCTAGTGGTATGGGATGCTAGTTCGTCAAAGGCTTGATTGGGGATGTGGATGTTGGCAACTCTAGTGCATGAGGGTGGATTGAGAGTGACCATATGGATAGGTGGATACGGTGTGTCGTCACTGGTTTGGGAGGTGTGTCAACCTTCAAGGCAATCGAAGATCTAGGGAGTTGTAACAGTCACACACTTGATTGATCTACCAACTTGATTGCAAAATTGGTAGCTTTAACTTTGGTAGATCCCACTTGTCATACAGCTTAGTGGAACTGAGATTGACATCTGATCCTTCATCAACGATCTGAGTTTCTTCATCAGACATCTTATGCTTGATAGGAAGTGTAATGTTGTGTTGCTCATTTTTCAAGCTGCTCCAATATTGAAAATATCATTCGATTTCTCAAATCCAACACTAAAATGGCTCTCGTGATAACATTGGCACTTCTTCAAATTATTGATCTGCTAGGATTCCTTTCGCTTGTGGAACAAGGTGTAGAAATTCACCCAGTGTAATGTCGATCTTACTTGAGAAATACTTGTAATCAAAGGTGTTTCAGGAACTTCAAGCTCAGTCCTATGGAAGAATTTCTCTATCTGATGTAATTGAGTATTAACATTAGAGCGCTAAGGTGAATAAACCAATGGATCTTGCAAATCACCATTTACCCTAAAAATTTACTCATGGAACAATATGAGGGTTGAGATTCCCTTGCCCATACCAGATATTTTGTTATATAGCATGAAGGGGGTGTTGATCATGTATGCTAATATCCATTCAATGGCTAAAAGTAGGTGTGTGTTGATTTTCAAGCTTCCAATTGACATTCTTTTGATAGCTATTATGCAATGAATTAAGGCATAGTGTCTCACAGATATTATGATTGATTGAATGCATTTATTATTAGTTTAATTGTTGCAAAATTTGAGTGAAATAAGAGTGCAATTTCATAGGTAGATCTTACATTGATTGAAGTCTTATCTAGAAAGCTCGAAAATAGTCTTGGAAAATCCAAGTTCTACTAGATCTAGAACAATCTCTATCACTTACATCCTTGTGAGTAAAGTTACTTGACATTCATTTCTCTAATTGTTTTTATTATCATTTATCCTAACATCATCTTGGAGCAGCATAGAGGTAATTTTCTAAATGGTCAAGGATTGAGTAGACATCATCATAACAAGATTTTCACATAAATCAAGAAGACTACATAGAAAGGTGGTGGCACTAGACCTCGTCAATGGGAGAAACCACAATATCTAGTTTTTCAAGTAGATTTACTAATCATTTATGTGGTCATTGATTGAGTCCACTTCAGCAATTTTTAGTTGAAAGAATCTCTTTCTCAAAAATAGCTTTATGTTGACACCTTGGATTTCGAATGCGCTACCCAACACATCACAAGCTTCGTTGGATGTGTGAGTTCTAATCACGTGAGAAATTTTGGAGTCTTTCAAATTTAGTGTGATGAGAGTGAGTTCTTTGCCATCTCTTTGTTTCCACCTATCGTAAGTAGGTGTATCCACCCAAACATGGCTACCGTGGAATTTGGGTTGGAGAGCCCATTTAGTTATCCACTCCCAAATATTCTGATTGATTTGGATTTTTTTTTTTTTGAGTGGGACTTCCATGCAAGTTTGTATGGAAGTTCCATGTACATTTTATGCAATATTAACTTGTCAATATTGTACCACCAAGGCATACATATGGAGTTCCTGTTAGATTTCTTATGCTCAGCCTTAAAAATCATTAAGTAATGAGCATCTTGAAAATAGAAGACCGACAACATGATTTCGGACCTTCACACTTCTTCTTCTTTTTCCCATTTATGCCTTAAAATGATTTAAGGCACCTTTGCTTTTTACCTTTCTCACCCTTTTTCCGTGCCTTCACAAAAAAAGTGACACACTGGCCAGAATGACTTAAAAACCATTTCTGGTTTCTGGACTACCTTCGCCTTTCTCGCCTCTTTGTGAAAAATGCGACACTAAACCCAGAATGCCTTAAAACCATTTTTGGGCACCTTTGCCTTTTTCACCTCTTTGTGAAAAATGCGACACTAAACCTAGAATGCCTTACAACCATTTTGGACACCTTCGCCTTTTTTTGCCCCTTTGCGAAAAATGCGACACTAAACCCAGAATGCGCACCTTCGCCTTTTTGTTGCCTTAAACTAAGGCACCTTCGGCTTTTTCGCTTTTTCCCTACATTGGCAAACCGACGTCGCCAAACGTATCAGCAACCCTAAAAACAACTATACAACCAAATATCCAAAAGGCGGTGAAGCGGTTACCAACTTTTTGTACATATGCAAAGATTGGCGTAAATAGTCTTAAAGGCTTGTAAGATATTTCCTCTCTTGTAAATCTCTATATTAGCTAAATCAAGCTATGTAAGCGTTATAAAGAACAATTGAAATTTCTCTTTCAATCAAAGTTATCTGTAGCCAACGACATCACGCTCAGCAAGCTGAAATTATTACTTCAAGCCATTGTACTCACTCTTGATATTTATCAGAGTGCAATTTTTGTCTCACTATTGCGTCGTTCTTTTGCGTAAACTGTATGAATTCTTCTACTTGAATATTTCTGCTGCTAATTGTTGCGTTTCCGTTCCTACATGCCTACAATCTGAGCAAGCGAGCCCCCGCTGCGCTCACGACCACCCTTTTATGACAGTTCCAATATGTGAAGCTTCCACATACATGTAGTATCTCAAGTTTGTAACCATGTTAGAAACTTTGGTCTCCATAGTTTGCATCATAGAAACATTCTATGCTTGGGATTTCCATCACTACCTACTTGTAGAAGTTTTAAGAATTTGCAAATTGAAGCTTTCTTACATTTTGTAGCTAGCTAAAACAATAGGGAATGAAAATGATGTGGAACTCTACATGTTGAATTATAGCATCCATGAGTATACCCATGTCATGGGATATGTCATCCATGCACCCAAGTCGCGAGACTCATGTGAGTTCTCTTCATATCTCTATGGATAAATGGCCATGTTGTTGTGTGTATCAATGTCTTGAAGCTTTTATTCTCCACATATATTGTCAAAGGAGTCATTTGCATAACTTTCAATCTCCTTGACCTTATCAATGTACATATTAGTCCATATTTTTCCTTAGCCTCTATGAAGTTGTGTATTACCATCATGTTGAGTATACCACATTATGTACAACATGACGTGCACAATAGATCATCAACTCATGCAAATACATTAATGATGCATAAAATGCTTCCCACAACTTGAATGAATGTGTGGAAACTCTTTTTTTTTTGTGGAGATGTTGGAATTGAAGAGAAACACGATACTTTTGTGTCAATGATATGATATTTGAGTGGTATCATTTGATTTTGAAATATTTAAATGTCTCTATCAAAACTTTAAATTAGTGAAATTGTCTTTTTCAAAAAGCCTATCAACTATATGCAAAAGGTAATGATGATAGCATTGCTGATGACTTTTGGCAAAGGATTCATGTACAACTTGGAGAAACCAACATTATGGAAGAAAACCGTAAAGCATATGTTTCACTGCTAAATACATATGGAGGGCATGCTAAGTAGGGACAATCAAATCCATTTAAGATATTAAAAAAATGGAAAAGATGATTAAATTGAGGAGAATGTTTGCTACTATTATTTGGATTGTGATTGCATTAATATTGACAACACGTAATAAAATATAGTATTGCATTTTTATGCATTTTATTGACGGTTTATTGAGGTGCTTGGTAGGCCAAAATTGTATTGTATCCTATCAAGGCTACTAACTTTTGAGGTTGTAAAACATCTGAGATTTTCAATATCCATCCTTGAAAATGTTGTCAATTATTGGTGAACAAACAAAAACTATTGCCATTACTAGAACAAGTTTATATAAAATAGTATTTGTTTTAACATTAGGCTTTAAGTTGATCAAGCAAGCTATCAACTTGAATCTTCTTGTTGGTTCATTCACATGTATGAAACACCTATTTGTGTACATGATTCTATGTACTTGAGCTATACACATTTGTTTTTAAGTTTATGTCAATGCACGAAGTGCATATGAAATGCTTGCAAGACTTCAACAAACTACGTACAACGTGCATGGTAATTTGACCAACATACACATACTTGTCAGTGCATTTTCCCTTGCAAAAATAAAATAATTTATATACATAAGAATTAGCCAAACAATACTTGGCGATGAAGATATCTCACCTCATATGTAAAATCCAAGACATGTCAACTCGTATGTAAAACCCAAGTACCAAAACTTTTTTGCTTTCTCTTGGATGTCCCTTCATGCAGTTGTTTGGAGATGAACTCGTAACCAAAAGGAGAGGAAAAGGGACCTTCAACAACTACTTATTTTGGGACAATAATAATCACAAGGGGTTATTGTTTATGATGCCTTGAACCTACTAACGTTCTTTGGGCTTGCATGCTTTCAAATCCTTTGCTACTGGCATCTTTGAAAGGATGCATACTAAAAACCAAGGCATTTCTTGCAAAATATAGAATTGTTTTTTTCTCTCTGTATAAGCAGCTTAATTTGTTGTGTAAGCTAAAACAATCTTAATAAATTTTCTTCTAGATTGGTTACATGTTCCAATCGGAAGTAGTGAAAATAATCCTTGAGAGAGAGAGAGAGAGAGAGAGAGAGAGAGAGAGAGAGATCACCCAATGAAAAGGTGATCACCCCATAATCCATTCCGCCACACAATCGAATAAACCATTCATCAACTCACCTAAAAGTGGAGAATAATGCAAGAAAACTCGAAAGAAGTTTATATAATCTGCAAAGTCGATTAAAATAATATGCCAAATTGCATACACTCTAGTGTTCAGGCCCAAAACTCTTCTAGGTAAGTCCCATTGTCGAATTAACCTTTGGCATGTGGTGGTTGTGAATGTTTTGATGAAAACAACCATCTTCAAAGTAAAAGCATCGCTTTTACAAAAATGTCCAAACCAATAAGATTGAAGGATTCTTTGGTAAATACTTGATCCTTGCAACCTTCCCAAAGGTTCTCCAACTTTCATACCAAACCAGGATACATGTCAATTTTTCATCTTTGACCATCTGATCTGATCCTGCTAATTGTACAGACCTCAACATTCACAATCAATTATCTTCTGAGTAAGCAAGTGTATATGTTTGCATGTGATACTCGGCATTCAGAGGCCTATCACCATTTTATCTTTTATGGTACTTTGGCTACAATACTTCCAGTGCAAAGTAGCACAAACTCTATGTAGATGGAACTTCCTACTTTACAAAATGAAATTGCTTTTTACCCTCCACATTTCAACATCTTGATGCTTAGAATCTAGAATTCTAGATCAGAAACATTGATCTTGGTCTACAATCATGCATAGAAATCTCTCAATTGAGACCCGATAGTTTCCTCAATCAAACCAGTAAGAGCAATGCAACACCTGAAACCATGGCCAGTATTAAAGCAAACCCAGCTTGTAATTTATGACTTCCATTGGGAAGATATGGATATGAATCTGGAGAAGGTAAAACACATTCATCTCCATTGAATAGCACCCTGTGAGGGAATGCCCACCCTTGACTTAGAGTGAACCTTGAGTCCTTCTGTAGTAGTACCTCTGACTGCACATTGCCATTGGGTCCAGCCTCCATTAGCATGTCGTTGTAGTACTTCATTCCCGCAAACATTGCAGTATCATCTGTATAATCCAACAACAATATCAGGAAAAGCTCCACACTATAACAAGCATTCATCAAACAGTACGTAGCCAATAGTTACACTGTAGTAACAAGCTAGTTACAGGCGCATAAATCTTTCATTTCTGAAGAAAGATCTGCTGAATTGCATATTGAACTCCCAAGGAATGCTAATCTGGAAAAATTACAGCAAAATTTGCTTCAATGAAGGAAAAGGTATGCAGAGTGCGTACTTATGGAACCATAAGGAGTCAGTGGCTTGTATGTGAAACTGAATGACTCAGTCAAATTATTGAAATTAGGATGCTGAACAACCAGATTCCACAAAGTGTAATTCTTCACATGCCTATTTGTGATCGCAATTTTGACTCTCCAATATTGCACATAATTCACTTTCACATGCCAATGTATCTGTATTGGGCACATGTCATGACTGCAGTACAAGAGTGGTGGTATTGGTTGATTTCTGATAACAGTAGTAGTGGCTCCAGTAGAACTTGGGGGAGGCAGTGCAAAGGCATCATCTCTGTCAGCACAATTGATCATTAGACATAGACCCAATAAGCTAAATAAATTACCACTGTTAAACTTTTAAAAAGGACATAGAGCTGCATGTTGAAGAAAATGAGAGTGATTGTGTAGCTTTTCTGGCTTCAAAATCGAGCGGAAAATAATCATTCAGATTTGATCAAATCATCGGCGACTTACGGGTCAAAACACTGAGGTCCAGTAATAAGCTGATTAGGCAGAGCATTTCGTGTTTTGTTTGGTTGACAATTGCAGGCACAAGCGCGGCAGGGAACTATGCTATCGTGATAGAATGACGAGAAAGAAACACAGCAAGTTGGGGCTCTCTGAGCTAAGAATTGAGAATATGAGCACGTCACATTCCAAGTCACTGCATATACAACACGGAGGGTCATTTTACACAATGCTTAATTCAAGATCTAAATATACAAATTATTATCTGAAGAAAGCAAAAGGGGTGAGACGTTGAACTAGCTGGAAGGACTGGCTCTAAGAGAGCCCAGAAAGCATTTGTAAAATTGAGCTTAATAGCAAACTGTTCAAGCAAAGAAAGCAAATCTTTGGAGCTCCCAACCCAACAACAGAAACCAAAGAAATTAGACACTCAGATAATGTTTCGAATCATACTTAAAGCTTGGGTATGTCGTCGACCATCTGGAGATGGGAAAAGGCTGGCTTTGACTTTCTTTGCCGGGCCACAAGTATATCCAGGCCCAGGTGTCATAAGAGTGATGTTTTTCGGAAGCCGAACAGTTGTGTTTGTATTCCCAGAATTACCAACAATAACCTGGAAAGAGGCAGCTGCATTTGCTGGATCTTGCGCAAAGGAGCTTAAAACCCCACCTTTACAGCAATTGGCTGATTGCATGCTGTAAGGAACCCCTGGCAGTAGGTCGACTATTGTTGGGTCGGGTTTGCAGCAGTGTGGAATATTTCCATGGAATTTAGAGCAATCTCCTTGTAATGTAGCTTGAGCCCCTTGCATGTTCCAAATAACTTCTTTCTTAGCCCAGTGCCAGCCCATAGTCCACCCAGGCGAGTCAATATGCCGATATTGCTGGTAGTTTAACATTGTCACAGTAGCCTGTCCATCCAAACAGACACAATGATGCAATAGTTTCACCTATTCATGTATATCTTATGCCAAAATTAGAACTGCATAGACATTTTGTACAAAACAGCATGATCAGTTTGCACTAAAATTGAAATTAATATACCGTTCACGTTTTAGAGATTTATTAAGAACAGAGAGAGCCTACCACATAGCCGTCTGCAGTCCAGCTCATGACATCCCACTTGATGGTAATGTTTCCATTAGGATCCAAAGGGTCAAATGCCTCTGCAGGTTTAGCAACCAGTTCGGAGAAAAAGTGAATATTTTGATCTACTATGACTACCACCCAATTCACAATGCTTGGTGATGAAGCATCCAATCCAGATCTAGCAAGGCAGTAGATGCTGCTTTGTTATGGTTGCTGCAGTCTAGATGGATGGAGGATACGTAAGGCATAGCAATCAAGAATCTTCTAATTAAGTTAATAAGAGCTATTTCAGGTTATTGCCAAGGTGCCTATAGATCCAAGCACATACGGCATTCATAAAATATTTGTAGTACAACCCAGCAGAGGTAAACCCCAACCACAAAACTTTAACTTAGCAAATAGTGAACTAGACAGCTCTAATTCGAACAATTAAGGCTCACAATAAAACAAAACAGTATTTGTAGCAAGATAAATCCTAGAGAAATCGTACCAGCCGAATGCCAAGCACAGCATAAGACAGTAAGAGCCGCTACTAGCTGGATATTTGTCAAGTGATTGGGCTTCTTACTAATATCCTTGACAGCACCCATTTTCCAAAAAAGAGCTGCACAGCTATCTATAGAACTAATTGTTTTGAATTCTCCACCTGCAGGAAAGCTGAAACAGCATACACTGAAGCTTGTAATGTAACAAATAGTTCGCTTTTTTTTTAATTTGAGCTGAAAACAGTCGACTGGCTTTATGATAATCAGTCCAGTAGCATCTGTGGAGTACGACGCTCACTCCCTGAGACTGGCAAGGCCAATTTCAGTGCGGCAATCGAACTAAGGAATAATAAGAATTCTAGTAAATTTTTCACTCTGAGCTGATTCCTGTGCGCCTTTCCATTTTCTCAATCAAAAGCTCCATTCTTTGCATGATTTACTTTGCTCTGTCTTGCAATTGGAGTAGGCTATGGTCGAGAGAGGCAAACAAGAGACAGGAAATCACCATCTGCTTTATGACCCACATCAAATCAATCACCAGGCAGCCCAGATTTTTTGTGGGAAGCAAAAATTGCTCCAAGACTAGGAAAGTTTACACCCTCCAGGTGTTAAATCCATGTATTTTTTTACCAAATCCATCAGAAAAAAGCTCAGGAAAAGGTGCATTCTGCAATCTCAAGCTCCAACAACAACTACCAGAGCACTTCACTCACAATCATATCATCAATTCTAGCTACCCTCCATGATCCATCTCTCTCTGTCTAAGAGACGTTAACCCTGGTTAAGATCTCTGAGTAAACTAACCACAGTACTAACCGCAGTTATCCATCACTGGTTAGCGGGGGGGTAGGGTGTCCGTGTCGGACCAACTAAACAGCAGCCATTTAATAGGAATATTTTTAACTACTGCAGGTTAAATTTAACCGTGGTAAGGTTAACATAAACCCTGGTTGTTGGGAGGTGACAGCGACACACACTCCCCCCCCCCTCCTTTTTGATGTGGAAAAAATGGGCACTCGGGTAATTTTAAAGTAAAGCATAAGGAAAAGGGGGTGCCACGGGGCAGTAAGGGTCTGTGTCCCTCACAGCTGTTGCCCATGCAAATGGGGCTCACCCCCTTACCAACTTGTACCACTTCCTAGAGGCTGGAAGGGAACTCACCCCCTTACCAACTTGTACCACTTCCTAGAGGCTGGAAGGGAAGCTTGTAAGAAGTGCTCGTAAAATGTTTTTGGAACGATTTTATCGTGCGTCGGCAACACTTCAAGGAAAGTGGTAAAACCCAATGATGAAATCTACTCTTGCAAAGTTCATGACTAAAACTAGATGAAATTTTATCGATAAGAGACTTGTACTTTTAAAAATAATGGGTATAATGCTAGCTGCACTTTTTAAAATAATGGGTATAATGCCGGTTTCGCTCGTAAGGCTTTCATCAACTTTTTGTGAGCAATTGTGTTTGTAACCAGAGAGGTAGATTTGTAGTTGAGGCAAAATTAATTACATACTATGGCTTATCACTCATTTTTGTGTCTCAGCAACTGACATGACATCCAAACAACCACTTCTTTTGTAAATTGACATGGTAAGTGGAACTGAATAATCACAACATAATTGACCCATTTGCATTCTAGCCACACCATTGGTCTATTTTGCTTATCCTTGGCAACTCAATTCGCCAAGACAATGTCCCAAAGTATGTACGTGTTGTTCGAATGAATTTTGCCTATATGTCATATGTTGACTGGCTCTCAACATGACAATTCCATGCCATATTTTGAAACCTAGCTATGTCTAGAAACCTGCTTACATATGTACATGTCTAATTACCTACTTGCAATTGTTGTCGCTTACTGGCACGGGGACAACTTTGGCCTCGTACCAATAAGCGATTGACATGTGGAGTCCAGGCAGGGAACAGAAATGTCGGGACTGGGGCTCGCGTGCGAAGGGGTGTCGGGACCACTGGCAGTGGGATTCCTAGCGCCGGGACCACCTGGCGCTAGCGTTGGGCACCGACACCAAAGTGCTTGTACCGCCTGCTGGCGCCGGGCGCCAAGACCACTCGCGCTAGGGGGGGTGGGGGACCGAGACCATTGGGCTGGGGCTGGCATGCCTATGCACACACACACGCATATGAGAGGAGCTGTGCATTTGGAGTATATATGCGAAGAGAATCAGTTATCCCAAAACATTATGGGGTAAAGCATGGATGTTACGTGGCAATGAGGCAAGGAAGCGTTGAACCTGGTCGCGGCCAAATGCCTCGTGCCAGTAAGATACGAAGACTTGCAATGCCTACCTATTTTAAAATACCAAACAATAAATATGCCCAATAGCATGCACAAGCATGCCTACTACGACCATAATCATGACACTCCCTACCGTGCCATTGGCATAGGTGGTGCTACTGGTGGCCACAACATGGCTACTTGCACATTTTTAGTTTGTAAACCAGTTGGAGTTGCCCTTATGTGGAAAAGGGCCCCTATCACCTCATGTGCCACATGGTCACAACTAAAACTCAATCTTAAATGGGGGAGCTTTTCGTAACCTTGGACCATTGGCAAGCCTCCACTTTAAATAGGGAGCTTGTAGGGCACGACAATCTAAAACCACCCTAAATAACCTTTTCAAGGCTTTGTTTGTCATTAAAGAATCACAAATCATCTTATCATAGTCTTCACTTTAGTTCATTGGAAAGGTAAGTTGTATGATGAGAACGCCCAACACAATAGGAAGATCTACAACTACCTATAATGGAATGCTACATGTCAAAAAGTTTTAAGAGAAAGTGAATGTTATGTACTCGACTAGTATGATGGCCTTGGACACGAGGTGGAATGTTAGTTTTGAGATTGGCATATTTTATTGGTCTAGACATGCATAATCCTTGGGATGGGGCCTACCTATATTATGTATTGTTGGGGAATGTGACTAGTTCGACAAGGCAGACAACAAAAGTGAGCCTGAACTTATCTCCCCAATCAAAAGAAAAACACATCAATGGAGTCGAAGTCGTCGATAGACTTCAGTTGAGTCGGTGAAGTCGACGTCGATGAAGTCGAGTCTATCCTGATCTGCTTTAAGTAGTTACATGTACAGATTGTTCGACTTATGCGAGTAAGACTACTGTCATTTAAGAGAGAGAATATCGTAGTGCTCAAGAAATGAGTTTAGGTGAGTAGGAGTGAAGATTAGCTCCAACACTCCTCCTTAAGCTTAACTCCTAGGATCTTGAATGAAACATTGTGGCAATAGAGTATAGTTAGTCTGAGTTGAGGGAACATCAGATCTTGAAGCGATTTTTTGAGCCTGATAATTTCCTTCACTGCAGAGGTGGCTGCAACATCTTCAGACTCTGTGGAAGACAAAGAAATGCATTTCTGCTTTCGACTATTCCATGAAATGGTTGGTAGTGAACTGATGATGAGTGTCGCATGAAGATAAGTAGTCGGACATTTCGTCGGGGACATTACATCTGACATATACTCTCCCCCACTATCTGTGTGCAAGGTCTTGAGTTTTTGACCAGTCTGTGTCCCAGCAAACTGCTTAAATTCTTTGAAACAATTAAATGCCTCATACTTGTTCTTGATGAACATGGTACTGGTGAATCTTGAATAGTCATCAGTAAAAGTGATAAAATATAGTGTTGAACCCAGAGAGGGAGTACTCATAGGGCTGCACAAATCACTATGTATCAATCCTAAATGGAATTAGCTCCCTTTGGGAATCTTGATCTAGGCTGTTTGCCTAGTAGGCACATCTCACAGACATGTCGAATGTTAATGGAGGCAACTTTAATATTAAGTCCTTAACATATTGTTACGATGAATGTACAAGATAGATCTCATGTTTAAGTGTCCTAATAAATAATGCCATAATTGGGCATTTGAAGTACTCACATTGGTAGAAAGTGCATACTCATGACTCAGAATGTACAAGTTATCTTCTCTGTTAGCAGAGAGGATTTCATTACGATCTTTATCCAAAATAGTACATCGTTTTAAATTAAACTGTGAGCTTGCTGATAGAAAGTAAATTCTTTGTCAGCTTCGGTACATAAAGTAAGTTCTTAAGCAACGTTGAATTATCATTTGGAAGATGAAGGTGTATGGAACCTTGGCCTTCGATTTGATGTGTACTGGAGTCACCGAAGTAAATATACTTCGAATATGCTAGTGTGAGTTCTTCGAATAGGAACTTACATGGAGTCATGTGCTGAGAAGCACCAGAATCGAGATACCATAGCAAGGCATCTCTACGCAGCTAGCCAATTTTAGGATGCGGAAGCATGCATTGTTCTGTAATTGTCGCATTAGGCACGTTTTAACTGTAGTGGAAAATATGCGAAAATGTCGAAGAGAGAGAATGCAAAAATGCCATAAAATGTGAAGTTTTTGCACATCACAAGTCTACAGCTAATTTTTGATTGCCAAGTCAATATGATCCATTCATCAAAACAATAGTATACACATAAACAATACTATCATTCATGCATACACAACAGAAGAACTGAGAAAAAGATCTATTGCTTTATAAATCTCTTTTCAATAAGAGTTTATAGTCTATCGCTTATCAGCATGCTAGCTTCTATTTTTTTTTTCTATAGCTATCTTAGCTTCTCTTCTATCTCATTCTCTCCTACTCTCTCCGATTTTTAGTGCTATGTTTGCACACACTTATATTCTATTTTTACATTTTTTTAAGCTTTTCTTGTAAACCGCATTTCAACACCTGATTAGTTGTGGTTGTCTGATTTTGTTGTACTTGCGGATTGCTCTTGCGGCTGCTATTGCGAGATCTGATTCGTCCCATGTGGAGGTATCTAGGGATGACGGAAAGTGAAGTTCATTTTTCAACACTCCCTCTTGAACTGAAGATTCCTTAACCCAACTCCCATCTTTGTCTTGTGTTTTTCGAACAGTTGTTTTGCAAGGGGCTTGGTCAGAACATCTGTTGTCATTTATGTGGTCTTCACGTACTCAATCTAAATTTCTTGTTTCTGCACAAGATCTCTAATATATGGTATTTGAGTGGAATGTACTTTGTCCTGGAATGGAAAACAGGGTCTTGAGTCATGGATATTGCGCTGGTATTATCCATATACATGACAATAGGTTTTGCTTGTTGCTCTCCTAGCTCATTCAACAATTGTCTCAGCCACACGATCTTGTTTGCATTCTTTGAAGCACTTACGTATTCTACATCGCATGAGGATTGTGTGACAAGAGTTTGATTTTTGCAAACCCAACTTACTAGCCCTCCACATATCATGAAACATCCGCCAGTGACAGATTTGTTGTCATCCTTCGAGCTTGCCCAAGTGGCATCGTTGTATGCCTTCAAAGTGGATTCATCTGGCTTGGAATAGACAATGCCAAAATCCATGGTCTGCTTGAGATATCGTAAGATTCTCTTAGCTAGCTCCCAATGGTACTTTCCTAGATTGTTAGAAAATTGTGCTAAACCATAAATAGGAAAGGCCAAATCTGGTCGAGTGCATACAGTCAAGTACATTAGAGCTCCGATCAGATTTCAAAAAGGTATAATACTCATTTCGAATTCTTCCTGCTCAGTCCTTGGACAGTCTTCTTTAGAAAATTTTACTCCAAGTGCCATAGGAGTTTCCTTTCCTTTGCATTCCAACATTGCATAGTCTGCTAGAATTTACAAGCATAACTATCTTGAGAAAGTTTTATAGTTCTTGTTGTTTTATTCCTAGCAATTTCTATTCCTAGGAATTTCTTAGCCTCACCAAGGTCTGTTATTTTGAACTCTCGTCCTATAAGATCCTTGGTTTCTTTTATCATCTCTAAGTCATCACCAAACATTAGAGTGTCATCAACAAATATAGCTACGATTAAGGACCTGTTACCTTTAGTCTTAATAAAAACATCATTGTCTGAAACTAATCTTCTAAACCCAATAGAGATTAAAAATTCAAACATTCTCTTATGCCAAACTCTTGCGGCTTGCTTTAACCCATAAATGCACTTCTTCAGTTTACATCATAGATCAGGAAATTCGGTTGTGGAAGCCTTCTGGATGTCTCATGTAATTTCTTCATCGAGAAATCCATGAAGGAATGCAGTCTTGATATCAATATGATGGTGAAATATAGTGGTGAGCCAATTTGAACTTCCCCTGCCTGGGGTGATTCGCTCGCTGATATAACCAATACTTCCACTGAACCTTGCCTAGCCACTAGAGAAGATTCTGAAAGTCCTAATACCGATCCACTTTCTTTGGAGGAGCGATCTGATGGCAAGCTAGATGGCATAGATGAAGATTTTGTTGATTGATTTCCAATCTTCAAAATTCTCTTATTGGCTTGATTTCGTAATCTCGGATTTCGAACTAGACATTGAGGGGTTGGATGTTTTCCAGAACAAAAATGGCACTTGTCCAATGGTCGGATCTTCCGATCGGCATTTTGTGGTTCTAGGAGGTAATCAAATTGACCGCACATCTCATCTGTGTCACTGACAACTTGCATTTGATCGTTCGTACTGCTAGTACTTTGGCTAGCGTTGTCTGTGGCATCTTGTGGATTAGATGCTCTATCATCCCTGATTGTTTGAATGTTGGATATGGGCTGTGATGGTGTATGCAAGATCTGTGCTTCTGCAATAGCGGCTGTCTTACGAAGCTCTTTTGGACTGGTATGGCATACCAATCTTGATCTCGTGCGGTAATCCGACATAGAAAATGCCATTTGTGGTGACTAGAAAGACCGGAATTCCAATCTGCCACCATCTTGGCAAATCGTGCAGTGTAGCCCTTGAGAGTTTCTCCGGAAAGCATCGAGATTTGGGAAAGCTGCTTGTACATTGCCATGGCCTATTGTGTGCAAGATGAAGATGATATGGAGTGGTGTGGTGATGTACGAGAGAGAGATTGATAGATGCAGCTTTTGAAATGTCTATGAGGGAATTGATGATAAGGAGATGGAAGAGGAAAAGGCATGATGAACAAAGCAGAAAAATTCCTTCGTCTAGAACATTCACGGTTTGGGCAAGGGTAGATTTTATAAATAATTTCAATTATGCCCTTCTAGTGAAAACCTTATGATGGAGGATGATGATTGGAAAAGCACTTATGTAGGTTTTTTGGCAAAGAGTTAGTTTTGCTTCAAAAAAACTACTTTTCGGCACTTCTCCGCAAGTTTATAGAAGGATTTTTCAATACCAACTATAACTCATTTTAGCCTTGGCGGTCTTGGGAGGAGTCTATCAAAGACAAAGTCACTCACCAAGAGGCTTGGGCTAGAATTATTAGAATAATTTTTTTTTTAATATAGAAAAAGACCTTCAACAGTTGTAGGAGGAGCTATCAGAGATATGGTCGCTTCCCAACAAGGCTAATGGCCTAATTCGTATTTTTTTTTATTATAAAAAAGTGTCGCGACAGTCGTGGGAGGAGCTATCAGAGATAGGGTCACTTCCCAATGAGGCTAATGGCAATTTCTCTTTTTCTTTTCTTTTTTTTTTAAATTTTTTGAAAATAAATTCTTGCAGATTTCTCCGTGTCCTGGTCTCAATGAGATGGAACTTCAGAGGCCTCTACAAAAGCTTGTTTTTTTTTTAAAGAAAAATATGTCAATAAGGACTAAGAATAGTGTCCTTACTATATTTAGTAAGTAGACAAGTTGATAAGATTGTATTTATACCCACTTTTATTGGCTAGTTGAGATACATTATATCTAGTCATGAAAAACTAGGTTGCTGGTGAAGTATCTAGAAACTACTATTTTAGGACAATTCTTGGCAAGTGGCCAAATGACATGTTTTAGCTATAAATAGATGTACCATCATGGAGAATTTATTCATATTTCTCTCTTAAGTTTGAGAACATTCATCTTCTATGCTATTGTCTTCTTCTAGCTCTTCTCCTCTTGATATCTTGATTTCTAATGTGTAGAGTGCTCATTTCTTGTTGTTCTTGAGAGATCACACGTGCAAAGGACATGGAAAATACTATATTTGGTCATAGTGAGTTTAATGAGATTTGCATGTATTTTCATGCTCTAGCATGTTAGATGCATAATTTTCTACATTGTTGATGAACTAGATATGCAATCAAATTTATCTCTAGATCTAATTGATCCATTAAGCATGTTTTGGATCTGATTTTTTCACATCTTGTATCGTTGTTTCCTTATAGGATGAGCCCAAAGGAAGAAGATGAGGTTGCTAGGCAACTTGGGGAGCTATTATGTAAGGGCCATATTTGACCCAGTAAGTTCCCTAGGGGAGCTCCTGTATTATTAACTGGCAAGAAAGATGATGGTATACGTCTTTGTGTCAATTATAAGAAGCTTAATAAAATGAATATTAAGTCATTATCCCTTTCCTCGTATGGACGACCTAATGGACTGATTGAATGGTGCAAAGTATTTCACCAAATTGGACCTTAGGTCGAGGTACCATCAAATTAGAATCCACGAGGGGGTGTTTTTTCGCTCTAGGTATGGCCATTACAAATTTTTAGTTTTACCTTTTGGTCTAACTAATTCCCAAGCAACCTTTCAGTAGATGATGAACAATATTCTTTGCCCTTATCTGGGAAAGTTTTTGGTGGCATTTTTAGACGTTATTTTGATTTATAGCGAGACTCTTGAAGAGCGTGAAGTGCATTTGCATATAGTCTTAGACATTCTAACGTAGGCAAAGCTCTATGATAAGGAATTTAAGTGTGAGTTTTGTCAAACAAAACTTAAATACTTGGGACATATTGTTTCCAATCGAGGCCTTGAGATCAATGATGATAAGGTCCAGTAAGTGTGTAATTGGCCTATCTTGAAAACCATAAGGGAAGTTAAATCTTTTTTAGGCTTCACAGGTTTTTTCCCATAAGTTCATTAAAGACTATGTAATTGCATTACCTTTAGCGAATCTTCTTACATGAGTAAAGAAAGCCAAAAGTAAAACTGAAAAGGGTAAATAAGAAGAAGGATGAAAGACATTCGAAACCTATTGTTTGGATTGATGAATTAAATCAAAGCTTTGAGGCTTTGAAGATGCTAGTGTCTACTGCCCCTATCTTACACATAGTGGACCCTAGCAAATCTTTGCTGGTAAAAACATATGCTAGTGACTATGCAGTGGGTGTAGTCCTTTACTAGGATGGTAGACCAATGGCTTTCGAAAGAAAGTTGGACCCAACTCAAAGTAGGTATTCTACTTATGAGAAGGAACTTTTTGTTGTCATCCACTTGTTAAAAATCTAGAGACATTATTTGTACAGTTCCCTGCAGAATGCCCTCATAACTGCCCAAGACCAAGTGGACAGGGTCGTGCATGATGCAAAGCAACAAGTGCAACTGCTCCAGGGTCAACTGCAGATGGCTAAACAAGATCGCACACGTCTCCAAGGTGAATTGGATATGACCACCTTTGAGCGTGATGCATATCTACATACGCAAAAACCTAATCATTCGGTAACTCCGACGAAAATCACGTATTTGTTTAGAAAGGTTGAAACCTATAAAGTGGCCCTTCAAGGATTCCAAGGCCGCTTTGATAGATTCAAAGGTACCACTTTCCTCGTGTTGGCAAAGGCTAAAGCAACCATCTATGAAAAGGTTACCACTTAGGTGTTGGAAACTGGGCCTCAAATTTCAGTTCTGGTTATGCCGCAGTTCTCCCCTCCACAACAAGCTAATGCACCTATGGATACAGGGTTGGATTCGGGCATGGACCAGGGTGGAGCCCCTAAAGTTGCAGAATAACAGCCAGTTCCATAGGCAATGCAACCAGGTCCATCTTCATCAAGGACCACCCCATTGTTCAGAAGACCAATCAGCGTCGAGGACCAGATCTAGAGCTTTTTAGCGCAAATCCTCATGAGTCCTCGCGTGGTGGTTGGGTCCTCAAGTTTAAGACCTCTGAAATAGAGGCTGACAAAGAGTTGGATAAAATACTTGCATTGGGAGAGCAGCCAACTTGGAGAGTTACGATTTTTGATCAAATTCCGGAATCCATCAAGAGTTATGTGGCCAGCCCTCGCCAATTGCACGTAGATTCATATTACGTCCCAATGCCGCGCAAGAATAAGTGGAAGGATTTGGGATTGGCCATGGACAAAATTACTATCCATACGTCGAACTGGCCAATCATCCACCAATCTTATAGTTGGAAAATTTCAATGGATTTCCACCGAGCACTACAAGCATACCAGCGGGAGTATATACACTCTCCTGATCCCACAGTGAGGCAAGCGGCACTCTTTGCAAAAGATTTGACTCTATTGGCATCTGTGGCAACGCGATGGGATGATTGACTTCCTCCTTTGGCATTCGATCCTAATAAGCCAATGGCATCAGAGAGCATTAAGGATTAGCTGCAAGTGGCTAGACTGTATTTTCGTGCCGCAATGATGAGAGGCTCCTGGGAATCTCGGTTCACAGCCAAGACAACTTCAAAGTGGATCGCCGGAGCCCACCATTGTTTTTTGCCACACAATTTAGATTTCAACACTGCCCGACTTGATTTTATGGAGAAGGCGCAGTATCATTTAATAAAGATTCGACGTGAAGCAAATAAAAACTTACAGTACGTGGGACCGCCACCAGTTTTGGTGGGGGATACTGTTGGAGGGTTTGTGGATCCCAAGGCAATCCTAACCCTAGCTAATAAGTGAGAGGGATTCGGCTCCCTGCGTGTGTAAGTCCAACCCAATGATCACATAGCTATTTGATTAATTAGCAAGTCAATAAAAGGACTTTAGACCTTTTTGCGGGACTTTTAATGCTGTAGGGCCTAAATGTTAAGTTAGTGAATAAAAGTGGGTTTCCCTCCAATTTTGGATGGTTCTCACTATTTTTAAATTTGAATAATTAGGGAGGCAGAAATGGACCAATATGATTCAGAGGCCAGGGTCCTCCTCTCTACTATAAAAAGGGACCAATTCGAATTTTCTACACATGTACATATCTTCATTTCAATAAAGCAGATTGGTTCTCTTGTGAAATGGATTTATAAATGTCCTTGCTCTCTATCACTTTTCCTCCATCTCTCATGCTTTTATTGTGTTTTGCTAATTCTTGGATCTGATTGTTATTGGGATGGCATATTTTTATACTTTTTATGAGAGAGAAAGGGAGATAGAGAAAGAGTAATCTATCTTCATTGTGGATCTAGTGTTAATGGATGTAGTGTTAATGCTTAGGGTTAGTGGATGGTAGAGTTAGATTTGAGTCTTCCATTCATGTTGAAATCTAAACTATGCTATCGCTCTCATGGGAACGAATCTACGCATGACAACTAACTTCATCTCCTCGATCCTAGATTGATTAGATCTTGGGTTGAGGATAGGCAAGGAAAGAAACCCACTACAACCACACACAAAGGAGGGAAGGGCAAGATCATGAATGCATTCACTCAAGAAACAAGCATGATCAAGGAGCTCAATGGATGCACCAAAACTCGTGGAGGCTCTTCTCATTTCAGCATGGAGTCGGTACATTTTACAAAAAGCTCCTCTTCTCAAAGAGGGAGTCTCTTAAATAAGCAAGAGAGCTCCTTAGGTGTCATCCTAGTGGCATTTCCACATTTTACAAATTACAAGTGGAATTAGGCCCTCCACTGGAGGTCACCATCAAAAGGTGGCTCACTCTACTTTCTTTAAGAGGGGTCTACTTGAATTTATTACATTAGCCTAGAAATACCAGTTCCTATATGGTCATTCCATCTTTCGGGATTCACCACAAGGCTTACACAGTTCTTGCTTGTCATTCCTAACTAGTACTTCTCGGCTCTCAGTCTCATCTTCTCAGAGACCTCCTCGGTCTAAGGTGAGAGGTGCTCTTGGTTAGATCTGGTCGAATATCTTGGGGATTTGTCAGAATCATCCAACAATCCTAATGTGTGAAATTGATCTCCTAAGCTTGGCTCATGCACTATAGATCACCTACTGATTGAAATCCAAGATCAATGACAAGATCTATGGCAAAAAGACCATTCTACATGCATTCATTCATTACCAAAAGGTGTTTCACACATGTGGAAGACTTCATGAAATAAGCTAAGTCCCAACAAGCTCCTTTCCTCGGGTAGAGAGAGAAAATACCACTTTTGGGCTCATCTAGAGAGAGAAGGCAATACAAGCAAAATCGGCAAATCTCCAAATTGACTCAAAAACTCATAGATCTCTCTTACATTAATGAAGGGAATGAAAGTACATTTAGAACTCGTGGAGATCCAAGCTTAATTCCTATTGGACCCCTTAAACATAGCCTCTCTAATCCTATTGGAAATGTGATGCAACATCCCTCACTTTTGATTGGACCCTTTGAACACATCTCTCTCTTATGATTGGACCCTTTGACTTTTGCCACCACATAGGGTGCATCACTCATCAAACCTAAACTTGACATATGTAAGCAACCTAACTAGCTCAAGTTACATCACAATTGAATTTTGGCCTAATCATGACAAGACATGTGTACCTGACCATTTGACCTCTAAAGCCAAAATTGGCCCTATCACCTAGTGACACCAAGATGCTTGACTAGAAATCTTTATGATACCCCTAAAGTCAACGTTATAAACTATTTCTAGCTATTTTACACACGTGGGAACATGCTCCACACATGTGAAATGTACTCACAAACATAAAACCATAAAATAACCAAGATAGATTTTTGACAATTTTTCACATTCCTCAAAAACTAGCTTGGTAAGATCAAGGAGTTTGTGAAACTTTTTTGAGAGGATCCTTTGGTATGTATATGAAATAAAAAACCAGCAAAAGGATCCATCATAGCATCACCCTCACCATATCCATGATAAGATTTCTTTGGTAGAAATCATTTACCAACATCTTTGAAGAGCATTCCACCAATTTGCCACCATATCCATGTGCTTCCTCCATGCTTGATGATGATCTTTGATTTGAAGGTACAATTTGCATGAAGATTGTTGCACCATGATGAAAATCAGAGGCTTCCATGCCTCTTAAAGATCACAAAGATCATAAAGATCAAGATCATAAGATGAGCAAAAGTGCTGTTTATCAAGATTAAGCATTTTAGCTTGACTAGTCCACATACTATGAACTTTATCCATGATGGATCTAATCTTGATATCAAATGAAATCTTGATCTTTTTGAGGCTAAATACTTGCTCAAAGATGAAATGTCCTCTTTGGATGCTTCACTTAATCGCAAGAGAAGTTTACAAAATGCCTCAAACCATGTAAAAACATGATTTTTCAAACTATGAGCAACAAGCTCATTCTTGCTCTTACAAAATCCATGAGCATACTCTTGATAATACATTCTCTTGCTTTCAAAATGTTTTGGAAACATATCTAAGCCAACAATGACAAGAAATATGTCCATACAATAGGCATCATACGGAACTAGTATTGCCTTCATTGAACTTTGAGATGTATAAATCTCAATAAATCAAGATAGTACATCAAACAATGGAAGAGAAGCATAAGTGAGGATATTGGAGTGGATACCACCTGAAAATTGTCTCTCTTTACCATAAAAAATGAGCCATAAAGACTTGGCCATCCATTTTGAAGATCCTCTTGAAATCATATGTTGAGGAGGCTCCTCCTCAAACCTCGACCCCACCACATCTTTATAATCTTCAATAGATATGATTTGAGATGCATCTTGATATGCCTTGACCTCAGCACCTTCCAAGGTTGATTGTAGATCTTCATAAAATATGACTTCTTTACTCTCAATCACTTTTAAAATACAGAGTATAATGGCTTCATAGGCCTCCTTGGTGGACAAGCATCCAACCATGATCCATGAGCTTGGATCATCCTTCCTCCTTGTTTCCAAGGGAACATGTGCAAAGAAGACATTAAGGTGATCAATCTTAGGCTTCTGAATAATACTTCATATGGTGTATTTCCTCCAAGAGCTTCACCACTCCTCAAAGCTTTGATCTTCAATGAAAATTTCATCTCAACATCTGCTTTGAATAATAGGAAATAATCATGCACCATAAATCTTGAAGAGAGAAGATATAACCATGTGCATCTTGTGTAATCATCCTCCTTTGAAAGCTTGGATTCATAAGCAACATCAAGAGATTTTGCACTCTCTCTTGGATCCAGTTGTAAATGCCTTCATATCTAGATCCATGTACAAGGATCTCACCATCCTTCTTTATCACACAATTGTTGATATGGAAATTGACATCAAGTCCACCATCAAGTAATTGGTCAACACTTGTAAGATTCTTTGTAAGCTTGGAAACAAAAAGAACCTTGTGAAGACATATAACTTTTGATGATGCAAGCTTCAAGGGAATAGTCCCTACTCCTTCAATTTTGCACTCTTGATCACTTGAAATATATATGGACTTCTTGATTCCTTTATAAGGCTTAATAGATGAAAAGGAATCCTTGGAGCTACACATATGAGATGATGCTCCACTATCAATATACCAAGAGTCATCCTTCTTGAAGGTGGAAGAGGAGAAGCTTGATGCCATAAGTGAGCATTCTCCATCACTTGAAATAAAGTCTTCTTTCTCGTGAGAGATGTTGGCTTGCTTGAATTGGTCCTTCTTCTTGAAGCAATTGGTGGCATAGTGGCCTTTCTTGTCACAAAAGTTAACATTTTTTTTCTTCTTCTTTGAAGTAGAATATTGAGAGGAATCATCATCCTCTTCATCTTGGTCTTTTGCCATTAGAGAAAATATGGGCCCAAAGAGGGCCCTATAAGAAATGCCATGTAGGAGAGAGAAAATAACAATAAAGTTATTAAAATATCATTTTCTAACTTCTTTACACATCTGCCCACACTACTTTCCATGAAAATGAATGTACCTTACTTTAGTCACATCGAACTTCACTGGTGCTTAACCACAATTAAAGTATAATTTTCAAAATGTTGAAATATTCCCTCCCAATAGTTGGAAACACACAAAAATTTGAATTAGGAGTGACATTTCAGAAACAAAGCCTACGCCATCTCTATCTTCAAGGTTGAGTGCCATCTCCAACTCTATCATTGTCATTGTGATATTTGTTACTGTACTACTGTACTGATGACAAAGCTTTATCATCTTCATGTGGATCTGTCACTAGAATATGCTTTGCGCATGACAAGAAATTCAAAGCAACCCAAAGTGTCAACTTCTGATATGATCCGATACTAGGAGGAAAAGCTTAAGCATGTAGATTTATGGTCATCAGGAACATTGTATCCTATTGGTCCATGTTCATTGCGACATCCAGACTTTCATTCGGTGAGTCAATTAATAATCTATATGTGTCATGGCAAAAATGGCCTTTTAGGTTACTGTGAGAATTTGATGCTCTATGGGAATGCACATTCAATGCAAAGAGTACATTATTTGAAAGAGAAATCAAGGAAAATATCAAAGGAGTGCGATGAAAATTCTACAAAGTTGAAAACTTGTTTGGAAGAAAACGAGATGTTCAAAAAGGAGATCCAAACATGCGACACTTCCGAAGTCCTTCTGGGTTGAAGCTGTTTCAACAGCAGCTTATATTCAGAATAGATGTCATACTAAAGGTCTCTCAGACAAAACACCATTCGAAGTTTGGACAGGTACCAAGCCTTCTTTATCAAACTAATTTTTTTTTGGATGTCCTGCTTATGCACAGATTCCTCATGATCTCAGAAAGAAGCTCGACTTCTAGAGTATCAAATGTATTTTCATCAGCTACACTACTTCAGATCAAGCCTACAAATTGTTCGATCCCATCGAGTTGAAGATATTCACTAGCTGGGATGTCACATTAATTGAAGATCAGTTCATCGACCTCAAGTGAAAAGGCAAATCCCATATAGTCGACTCTTCGGTTTCATCCGACATATTGAACTTCGAGGTTCCTCAGTTGACTATTCCTACTGAATGTCCAAGCTCATCTACTTTCGACGACCAACATGTCAATGACGAATCTAAAGATGATGATGTTCAGCAACTATAGTATAATGAAAATGATCAACTTCCTCTATTTCCCAAAAGATCATCAAGAACTAGCAGACCACCTATCAGGTATATTGATGAGTCTACAGCCTATCTTGTTCACGAACCGATGACTATCGAAGAGGCACTCAGTCAGCCCGATTTCGATTTCTGGAAAGTAGCTATGGATAAAGAGTATTCATCTCTTATCAAGAACCAGACATGGATGATTGTCGAATTACTTGCTAGTAGAAACGTAGTTGATTGCAATTGGATTTTCAAAGTCATGTACAAAGCAGATGGAAGCATCGACAAAAGAAAAGCTTGACTTGTTGCCAGAGGATTTTCTCAGGTAAACAACATCGATTATACTGATACCTTCAGTCCAGTAGTCAAGCATTCTTCTATTCAACTTTTACTATCATTCGCCGCTACAGTAGATTTGGAAATACATCAGATGGATGTACAGACAACATATCTCAATGGAGTTATCGAAGAAGACATTTACATGGTGCAACCTGAAGGTTATATTATCGAAGGTAAACACAATCATGTGTGTAAACTCCATAAGGCACTTTATGGCTTGAAGCTATCTGTTCGAGCATGGTTTCAAAGGATCAATACTTTTCTTATTGATCACGGCTACACATCTAGTTCTTCAGACTTGAATGTTTACTTCAAGACAGTGCAATAGTCTTTTATCATTATCACTTTATACGTGGATGACACATTGCTCTTCAGCAACAATATCGATCTGATAAAAGAAAATCTTTTGAATTCGACATGAACGATCTAGGCGAAGCTCATTTCTACCTTGGTATTCAAATCCACAGAGACAAAAATCGAAAGTTGATCTACATCACTCAACAAAGATACATCTACAATATATTAGTCAGATATAATATGGTTAATTGCAAGATAGCTCTCTCACCAATGGAACCAAGTCTCAAATTGTAAAAGGACCAGTGTCCCCAAACAATCTAAGAGAAGAAGCCGATGCGTGAGTATCCTTATCATTCGATAATAGGATCTCTTATGTACGCAATGATCTGTACCAGGCCAGACATAGCTTTTGCAGTCAGCTCCTTAAGTTAGTTTATGAATAACACATTGGAAGGCTCTTATTAGAGTCATGAGATATCTTCAAGCTACTATTGACTTTTGCATTTGCTATGGAGTAGTCGACAATGACAAACTCAATCTACTCATTGGTCTCATAGATGCAAGTTGGGCAAGAGATGTAGACACTCGTAAATCCACTTCTGGATTTACATTCTTCCTCAACAATGGTTTTATTTCTTGGAACAGTCGAAAGCAATCTTTGATAGCTCTATCTTCTATAGAATCAGAGTATATTGCGGCCTCGCAAGTTACAAATGAAGCAATTTGGTTGAGAAACTTACTTTCAGATATTAGTCTAAATCAATATGCTCCGACATTATTATTTGTGATGATCAAAGTGCCATTGCCTTGTAAGCCAATCCTAGATTTCATTCTAGGAGTAAGCACATTGAACTCAAGTATCACTATGTCAGAAGCAAAGTTCTAGACAAAGAGATTAGATTGCAGGACTATTGAACGCAAGATATGAGAATAGATATTTTTACTAAAGCATTAAGCTTGGATGCACATAGGAAGTTCTGTGCAGAACTAAGTTTAAAGGTCAAGGCATTCATGGATTCAAATTAAGGGAAAGTGTTGGATTATTCTCCTACTACTCGACTAATCTCCATTTTAATCTTCATCCAACTTTTATCCAAACCTGCAGACTTCTTCGCGTTTTTACACAATCTGCATAACTACTCGAAAACAGTTTATAGTGTCGGCATTTTTGGGATTTTCACCTTTCGGGATTTTTTCTCACTTCGACTTTTTTGCAAAATGCCAGATGCCTCAAATGTTAAGAAAATGCCTTTAGCGAAGACCTTCGCATTTTTTGCAAGACATTTTATTGTTCGCCTTAAAAGCTCCAGAATTGCTCTAATCGTTTAGCAAGTAAATTTTCGGGAAGACTATCTGGATGGATGCCAGCACATCGCAGCCAACTGGATGACGCATTTGACGACCTAATTAATTGTCCTACTATTGGATGTTGCCGCATTTGCTTAGTATGAATAGCTGCTCATATTTCTACATTATTTTAAGCATTGTTGCAATTAAGAGATTAGCAAGTATTGAATAGCTAGCTCTCTCTCAAGCCTGCGAGCTTGAACACTCTTGAGCATTCTAGCTCACAATTGATTAGAGATTGCTATTGCGCTCACTGCTTATTAGCATTGCGCTTAATTTAGACTTTTATTTTAGTCGCTCAAAGATAGCCTAGAGTATGCGGCTTCGATCCGCAAACTTGTTGTACTCATTTACATCTATTTCATTTCATACTGAATCAATACTATTTTTTATTGCATTCAGGTTTGTCTCGAAATGTATGTGTTTCTGTAAGTCTTCACGACAGATTATTTGTATGATAATTCAATGCTTAAATGTTTGGCTACGTAATCATTGTAGTACTAATGATTTCAAAGTTAGTTACTATAATATCGAACGTGATTTTTATCACTATTGTTTTGTTCAAAATTGATAGGCGTAGTCATGCATAGAAAAAGAGAAAGATAGTTTATACCGTTGCGCTCGATAAGTTTTCTTTCTTGTCGTTTGAATTCTTTTTACTCGATTTTTTTTATCTATCTTTTACACACCTCTTTCCAACACATCCTTCAAGCCATTGAGTATGACTTGGACTAGCTCACTTTGTTTGATGGAATCTCCATTACAAGCAAGCTCCCTATGAATGTCTTTCACTCTAAAAACATAATTAGTGGCACTCTCATCACTCTTTTGATAAATTTGGAATATTTGATTTCTAAGAGTGAGGAGCCTAGAGGTATTTTTGGCCTCATAGATTGCTCTGAGAGTATCCCAAGCATCCTTGGCCAAAGTACAAGCACCAATCTCTCTCAAAATCTCATTAGAGACATTCATCTTAATATAATGGGGAGCCATCCTCACTTCTTATACTTTTGTACTTCTTGAAGGACTTGAGGCTCCTCCTCAATCCCAAGTACAATGTCCATCACATCCTGGAGCACCAAAATGGACTCCATTCTAGCCTTCGAAATAGAGTAGTTGGAGGTAGATAGTCTCTCATTAGGTTCCAATAGAAAGAAACCCATAGATGCCATGTACACAAGAACACATGTAGCAAATATCCACGCATAATACAAAGGAGGTGGTGCGGCCAATTTTTTTTTTGCATGGATATAGCCGTGGATATACGCGTGGATACGGTCACGTGGATGTTCCACCCAAGTGTCATTTTCGGCAATAAATCAGCTGGAGGTTGTGAAATTCAAATTGGGGAGATAATCCATGCGTGGATTATCCACGCCAACTCCGACAACCGGCAGTCGGGCAAACCACCGACACCCAGAGTCAAAAATGAGAATTTTAATTTGGCATGGATAATCCACGTGATCCACGCCATAGTAGGAACTTTTTTTTAAAAAACTCGCTTTTGCGTGGAAAATTATCCACGCAATTTTTTTTTTTAATTTACGTGAAATCCAGAGAGCTGGGGCTGTGGATATTGCGTGGATAAATTTGTTTTTATATCCACGCGGTATCCACGCGATTAAATCTCTAGATTTTGCATGGATTATCCACGCATGGATAATCTACGCAAATTTTTTTGACCAAAAAACAACATTTGGCGTGAACCAAAATGTGGTTTGCTCCTAAACTAGAGGTCGACTTCCTTTTTTCTTTTGTGTGTGAGAGAGAAAAAGAGAGTTTTGATGGGAGTGAGGATAGATGGGGATGAATGTGAGTGAGAATATTGATAGTGTTTAGGGTTTTTAGTTCATTGATGGGTGTTAATAGTATGTGTTTTGTGATCATAAGTTTTAAGATCTTTTTTGTTTGTGATGTAGGCTTGGATATGAATAATGAAAAAAGAGCTTTCATTGCAAAGGATTGAATGATAAAGTGCATGCAAAAGGAAAAGCAAAGATTGCAAAACAATGGAGATACAATAGTAAAGGTAAATACAATGGAGATACAATAGTAAAGGTAAATTCATTTTGATTCATTTGATATTTAGTTGATAACTTAATGTATTGAGGCATTATATTGTGGTTTCCATTACTTTCTATTGTGCATTCTAGCATGCAAATCATGTGCTAAAATAGATACATTGCATTGAATTCATCAATAGATACATTTGCAGATGTGCATTAAATAGACTATACATTGCATTGAATACGTCAATGGATACATTTGCATTCAATAGATGTGCATTGAATAGACTATACATTTGCATTCATGAATTAAAAATATATGCATTCAAAATTTTTTGCAAGAATGATGTAGTGCCAAAACATTATATTGATTGATTTTAAAAAAGTACATTGATGAGAGACATTTTCTCCCAATACTTGATAGATCTAAATGTTGGTAATTATTATGAGACCGTATATACTGAACAAATATAATAAAATTTGTTAAAGACATGCCAACATCTGATCCATGTATATTCTAGTTATGCTTAATGAAAATCTAATATTCTAGTAACATTACTATCAAGAAAATTTCTTGGGTGGGGCAACACATGATGAGAGCAATCAGAATGAGGTTCATACTGACAAATGTTAGACATCAGTAGATAGTGCGCGTAGGCCTATCTCAACTAAGTTAAAGACCACATAACAATCAATGTTCGAAGCTTTCAGTTTGAACTCTTGTCCAAGATGAGTGATGATCTCACTTAATCTTTCGTTCAAGATGGAATAATCAAAATCAAACAATCAGTCATATACTCAATTGATTGATTGCCCACTCAATAACTCATTTGATTAATTAATACTTGGCTCGAGTTAGTTAGTGCTATATCTCTTTGGATTGGCCTAGTGTGCCATGGTATCTCATGACGAGCAATATGCATTCGCCCTTTCTATCTATGGTTTCTTTGTATGCAAGATGATGTTCCTCGAATCGAAAAGAAAAGATGAGCAATTGGACAATGTCAATCAATCATATACTAGCTAGCACACCATTGATCAACATCTTTATAACAATGCTAAATGATATTTCAACTGATTACTATGATTTCATATAAGGTTATATAGGACGAACAATCAAAAAGATATATCATATAGGTCACATATCACTAAGGTCCTCAATATAACATAAATGCTTTTGATCATGAATCTAAATGACCCCATGCAACCATTTAGGAGGTCACATGACAAAAGCAAAAATTTTCTATTTGACCATATAATTATGTCATCAAATTATATCAAATCTATGACACCTAGATTATTAATAAACTAAGTTTTTTATGACATCACTGATTTGACATATTATTATGTCATAAAATCCTAAAAAACTTGTCAAATTACTTGTTTAATAACAATATGTATTATTTTTTATCTCATGATTTTGTCTTGTATGTCAAATCTCAAGAAAAATAAAATTTATAACAATATAAAACTAGTTTTAACAATTAAATACTACCATAATGATCTTTGGATTGATTTTTTATGTTCCATCATATTAAAAAATATATTTTATGTAAGATTTTATGTCAAATCCTACAATAAAATATTCTCATAAAATCTAGAAAAGATTATGACGTGCATGAATGACATTTAAAGCATGCAAGCCCATGTGGGGGACCCTCCCACGTGTGAAGAGAGGGAAAAAAAATCGCGTGGAACATCCACGCGTGGATAACTTCTGCATGGATAATCCACACGAAACTTGAATGCCAATAAAACCACATTTCCATGAGCATTCTTGCTCCTCTTCTTTTTCTTTCAAGTTTTAGTGGTTTTTCTAATCTAGTGTTCAATGCTATTGCTCTTCCAAGCTCTATAGATCTTGCTTCCTTGCTTGCTTTTGGTTGCTCTTCCTTGCTAGTGATCTTGTTCTTGCTATTGCTTGCAATCTCTTCCTAATCTATTGATCTTGCTTGCTCTTGTTTACTAGCTTTCTTGTCATTGCTTACTCTTCTAATCTAACGCTCTTCACTACTTTTTCACTTCCATTCTCCACTACTTTCTAACTTTTAAAGTTTTGCTCTGATACAATGTCTTCAAGTAGTAGGTCAAGTGGAAGGTCAAGTGGGAGACCATCTAGGAGAAGAGCTCATGAGGAGCCCGAAGAATATAATCAAGAGTGATTTGAGAATCTATCTCCTCAACAAAGAGATAGAATCAAAAATCTTGTGTTATCTTCTTCGGGTGAATCATCCGAGAGAAGAGCTTCCAAAGATGCCCCTTCTGAGGAATCGTGTAGTGTGTATTATGATCTTAATGCACGTGGTGGAGTTATAAAAAATACACGTGGCAATGTAGTTCATGCCCGTTTGCATGATTTAGTTGCTTCATATTTTGGTAAAGATTACATTATCGATTGGTCCTCCCAATCACTTCAAGACAAAAATAAAATAATAGAGACTTTATATTCTGAATCCCCTCAATCCAATGCTTTTAGTAGGACTTGAACCTTGAATTCAATGTGCCTTTGGATTAAAAACAAAAGGCAATTGATGAGAAGAGCCGTGAGGAATCCCAAGAATCCCACGAAGCCTGGATGGTGCTCCAAAAGGGATTGGAGGAAGGTGAAAGAGAAATTGTTGCAAAACAATCCCCAAAAGTATGAACAACAACGTAGGGCCACCACCGAGAAGCTCTTAAAACATGGCCAAAGTCACTTGGGATCGGGAGGAAGGGGCAATCTAGAGGCCCAATTTGTAAGTGGAATATTTTTTACTATGATTTTATTTTTGTAGTGAGATTGTTAATGTTTTTTTATTGCTAAACTATATTGTATTGCTAAACTATGTTTTTTTGTTGAATGTAGCTTAGTGATTTTGGAAGACACATGACTGCCGCAGAGTACAAACAAGGTTACGATCATGGAGATGCCGACCTTAAGACTCTTATGGAATCCCATGGATTGTTTCCAATCGTAAACTCTTTATCTTTATTGTTTTGTGATTGTTTACTTTGTGGTTTACAAGTAAGTTTAATCTCAATTTAATTAAATCTTTGATTCTATTTTGTAGAGAGGCTCTA
Organism: Diphasiastrum complanatum; assembly: GCA_029204225.1. Classification (NCBI taxonomy): domain Eukaryota; kingdom Viridiplantae; phylum Streptophyta; class Lycopodiopsida; order Lycopodiales; family Lycopodiaceae; genus Diphasiastrum; species Diphasiastrum complanatum. The sequence goes on along the minus strand of MU831547.1, from coordinate 75,062 downwards.
CAACTTCAAGCATTCGTGATGTGGAAGAAAATGTGACAAATATTGAGGAGCAAAATGTGGAAGAGAACATGAATGAGAGCGAAGGGGAGTTTGAAGATGTGGACACCAACATACACCTACAAGACGAAGGAAGCAAGGGGGGAGGAAGGAAGTGATGATGAGTAGAGTTTTAAAATTAAATGTAAGGCCTTGTAGAAGGCAATGTATGAAGGGGTCCTTTGACACATTGGTGTTGCCTCGTCACTGTGAGCAGGTGCACATGCTATGCTATCATGTTTTTCATTTTATTGCAAGTGACTTCAGTATTTGAGTTTTCGATATGTTCTAAAATAGTAATTTTTATAGGTGTTTTTTCAACCAGATTATTTAGCCAAAACAAAATCTCATTTTGGTCAAGTAATGAAAAGAATAGACATAGTTTGACTTCAATCCCATTTTTTTGGAGATAATGTCGGTGAAGATAGATATACAGTTTCATGTTCCAAGAAAATTCTCATTTTTTAGCAAATGTTGCCAAGGCAGTAAATCACTAAAAGCATGCGAGTTAATGAAATCACCACCACAAACTATGACAGAATCAAGTGTTTCATCATAGTCAATCTCTTTGAATTGAGCATATCCCATGGCAATGAGTCTTGTTTTACAATTGTTCACATTACCATCTTGATGAAGCTTGATCTTAAAGACCCATTTGCAAACAGTAACATTTTGTATCTTTGGTGGAGGATCAATAATTTTACAAGTATCTCAAACAATGCATCATATACTCACTTTTCATTGCATCAAATCACTCTTTTGTTGCTAAAGTTTCATTCACACTTGAAGGAACATCATCAAACTTAAGGTAGTAATAAGGGCAATAAAAATTAAACAATCATCAACTTGTAATTGCTTCTCTCTGTCTTATATTTGAGCCTTGATGGTTGCTATTGGGCTCTGATACCATGTTAAAATCATAGGTTATGGACCTCATTTGGATACTAAAACATTTAAAAAGCATCAAAGGTTTCACTTATATCTAATAGATAGAAAACTAGCACACAATTCAACCTATTTTGCATCTAATTGGCAAGAGCTTTTGAACACCACAATCAAACTAGAAATAATTAATCCTCACATCCTGTCACACACATGAAAAGTATAGTACTTTGTTCATTCAGATCTATTCATTAGACACAAAAAATATCACATTCATCATTCATCAATTTCTCATTAAAGAGCAAACTTGCCAAAATCACCATCTCTTGATAATCTCTCAAAGTATGTGCAAAATGAGCTCTCAATCCATATCAAATGATCTCGGATATGAGATTAGGGTAGAGTGCCGTTAGGGTAGACCCTAAACCCCTGGCTATCAAAGCCTTAGATCATGCATAATTATCCTCTTGGTAGCTCGAGTCAACTGTCTTACAAAAGTAGGTGGCCGACCTCATCAAAAATCCCAATCATCTAGGAACATCATGATATAATTCACTTGAGAAAAATATTTATTTAACTAATTCCATTTCATTATCAACATGCAAAAAAAAAAACTCATCATAATATAATTTACTTTAGAAAAAACAAAAAAAAAACCTCATCATAATATAATTCACTTTAGAGAAATATTTATTTAACGAATTTCTTTTCATTATCAACGTACAAAAAACAAACCGCGTAGATAATCCACACATGGATATCTTTAACATTCGGTCCGGTCCGGTGAAGTTGTACAAACTAAAATTTGCATGGATAGTCCACGCGAAAACTGCCTTCCGGCGCCACCAAGCTTCCCTCCCAAACAGTTGCCGAAATTTTCAAAATTCAATTTGGCTTGGATAATCCACGCACATAAATTTTTTGACGTCGTGTTAGAAAAACACCGGTGGACTTGTTCAAAAACTTTTTGGCGTGAATAGTACACGCGTGGATGTTCCACGCAAACAAAATTTTGAAAAATCGATTAAGTGTCGGGTGTCACGTGAATACTCTGTGTGGATAAACACAGAGTTTTCTAGTTGTGGTAATAGTGAAGATTCCTTGTGATTTAGACAAACAAATGTTGCTTCTCTCTCACTATAGGATCCTTGAAAGGTGTACTACCAACTCCTATGCAAGATCTTGCAACAAAATGTGAGATGGATCTCACTAGCTCTACCAATCTCTCTCAAACTAGATCAGCCTCTCATCAATTGATGGAGTATAGGCAAAGTTTGGGTCAAATTATCTTTGGCACGTGTGAAACACTCCAAGAAGTCACAAATCACTCAAATACAATCCAATTGTATGAAAGAAAGTGGCTATGACCTCTAAATGATGACTAGATCTCAAATAGATGGGATTGGCAAGCCTCTTCTTGGATTCTTTGGTCAAACTAGCAAGATATGATCCAACCAAAAGTGTCCACACAAGTCTAGGTGCCCCTACATAAACCTCTTCAAAAGCTTATAACTTTTGATTGGCTCTACTAAATGGAGTGAAACAAATTGCTTCAAAAACTAAACTAAACTAGCTTTCAAACAAGCTATCTAGCATCAAATTTGGATCTAACTTGGAAGAGAACTTTCCAAATGAACTTGGCTGTACTTCACACGTGCCTAAGCAGAGAATTCCGTACATTACCTGAAATGATTCAATCATTATGATAATGAGCCCTCTTGATCTAAATTGTAGAAAAAATAGTAATTATTCTTCCGCAGAGAACATGATTAAAGTTCAAATAAGTTTGAACAATATCAATGTCTTCAATCGGGTTTATATCTGATCTATGTACTAAGAGAACAATATTAGTTTTGATTGAATATGCGTTCGAAAATTATGTGCGGAAGTAAGAGACAACTTAAGACAATTATAGACAATTAGAAACTATTGATCAAAAACGAATTTATAATTTTGAATCTGACTCAGTATACATCTCTTGTTGTCTTATCTCGCTGTTGTGTCTCTAATTGAATGAGTTAGTTACAACGAGTAGTGCACATGTATTTATATTGCTACAGGACAAGTCTTTTGGCCTTTTATTTACAGGTCTTTTAGCCTTTCAATTCTGTAACAGTAGATCTAACCGTTTATGACGGTTGATATTCAAATAGACGCTTTGTTTTCAAGGGTCGAATTATTTCTGTTTGTGAATATTTCGCTACAATCTATCTCTTCGTCTCAGTTTTGTGTTTCGCAAATTGTTCGTGACACTTGTCTCTTCGTGACATTTTCGTCTTTTGTAAACTGTTCACGACAGATGACAATTCTTGAGTTTGAAGAAGAAATCTAGAATATTTCGTGAACTGTTCGTGATAGTTTCGCGACATGTGAGCTTGAAGAATAGTCCAGAAGATTTCGCAAATTATTCGCGACAATTTCGCGACATCTGAGGTTTGAACAAGAAATAGAATATTTCGCGACAAGATTTGTTCGTGAATCTTTTGAGCTTCAACAAGAAAGCCACGAGCTTCTACAGGTAACTGTTTTGCGAATCTTTTGAGTTGACTGCAAGACAAAGTTCGCGAATCCTTAGAGGTTGATCACGAATAAGAATGTTTCAAGTTCACGTTTGTTTCTTATCCTTTCTCAAGTAACCTGCTCGTTTTGCTAATAGAATCAAGATCTATTTGATCATTTGTTCTACAGCTCCCTCTCAAAGTGGGCAGTTGGATTAATCCCAATCTTCTTCGCTGCTTCTCGAACAAAGCTTTACTTACTGGCTTTGTAAAGATATCAACTGTCATTTTCTCTATGGGTATGAAGACTGTCTTCAGTATCTTCTTCTCGACTAATTCCCGAATAACATGATACTTGATAGCTATGTGCTTTGTATTCAAGTGAAATACATGATCTTTCGTGAGATAGATTGCTGAAGTGTTATCCATTAACAAGACATAAGATTCAAAAATAGATTTATCAAATCCTTCAAAAATCTGTTTGATCCAGATTAGTTTGTTTGTCATCTTGGCTGCTGCTACATATTCCGCTTCACAAGAAGATTGAGCCACTACTGTTTGCTTCTTGCTTATCCAGAGTATGGCTGCCCCAGATGCTAGAGTACAACCTCCTAAAATACTTTTGTTGTCATCCTTCATGGGTGCCCAGCTTGCGTCACTGTAAGGTTCAATGTGAAATCCAGCTTCCTTCGAATAACACAATCCATAGTCTTTCGTTTCCTGGAGATATTGTAGTACTCTCTTTGTCAACTTCCAATGCAACAATCCTGGGTTCTGATTATATTGGCTCAGCCTGTATACTGCAAATGTTATATCAGGTCTGGTGTTGTCTACTAGATATAATAATGATCCAATCAACCTATGATAGGGTGTTTTGGCCATTCGTTCCTCTTCTTCGAGGGTCTGCGGACAATCTGTCTTGTTCAGTATTGTTCCATGTATCATGGAAGTATGCACACCTTTGCATTCGAGCATGTTGAAGTCTTCAATGATCTTTTGAGTGTACTTTTGTTGGTAAAGATAAAACTTACCACCTTCAAAGTCTCTTACAATCTGTAAGCATAAATAGATTTTAGCTTCTCCTAGGTCAGCGATCTCAAATATTTCAGAAATGTCTTTTTTGACATCTGAAATTAACTTATCTATTCTTGAAAAGATAAGCGCGTCATCAACATAGACAACTAGAATGATTATTTCATTATGAACCTGCTTGATATAGACATTCGATTCAGCGAATAGAGGTTTGAAGCATAAAGAATGTAGTGCTTTGTCCTTCTTTCTATACCATTGTCTAGCTGCATGTTTCAGACCATAAATACTTTTATTCATGTGACACTATATTCTGGATATTCTCGGTTTACAAAACCAAGTGGTTAATCCATGAATAAGTCTTCTTCCAATTCTACGTGCAAGAGCAGTCTTCTCATCCACAATATGGATTTTCAGATGGCGAGCCACTGCATACATGAATAACAAGCGAATTGATGTATGTTTGACTACTGGTGAAAAAGTATCAGTGTAGTTGATCCCATACTTCTGTGAAAATTCTTTAGCAACCAACCTTGCTTTGTATTTGATGTTCTCTCCATCAGGACCTGTTTTGATCTTGTAGATCCACTTGCATTTGACTGGTTTCCTTCCATCAAGAATAGGTGCAAGTGTCCATACATTGTTCTTATACATGAATGACATTTCGTGGTCCATCAACAGCTTCTTCGAATGTTTGAGGTTCGTTAGAGAATCCACAAAATTCGATGGGTGTATTAAAACATCCTAACCATACCTTTCTGGTGGTTTTCGTTGTCTGTCAAATATTCTTACAGTTGGTTTCGAGTTTGATTCTGCTCTTTTCATCGAGTTTTTTTCTCAGCTTATTTGGTATGTGCATATACACTGCGCATCCAAATGTCCGAACATGTGCAAGATTTGGCTTTGACTTTCACCATATCTCATAAGGAGTTTTATCCGGTATTCGAGATTTCAGAATACGATTCTGAAGATAATTTGATGTAGCCACTGCTTCTACCCACAATTGTTTTGGTGCTTGCGCATGAGCCATCATACACCTTGCAGCTTCCATAAGTGTATGATTCCTTCGTTCAGCTATTCCATTGTGCTGAGGTGTGTAAGTCTTTGTATGCATAATACCTTGATCAGTACAGTAAGCTTTGAATTCGTTGAAAATGTACTCACCTCCACGATTTGTACGAATTTGTTTTAGCTTTTTTCTGTCTACTTCTCAGCCCAATTCGTATATTCAATGAATTTCTCAAAAGCTTCAGATTTAGTACGAATAAAGTTTACCACAGCGAACTTGCTGAAGTTATCAATAAACGTAATGAAGTACTTTGCATCACCCAACGACAATAATCCGAATGGTCCACAAATATCTGAATGCACAATTTCAAGTACCTTAGTTACTTCATAAACATCCTTACTGAAAGGTGTTCTAGTCATCTTGCCTTTAAGACAGGATTCACAGGTAGTTCAAATATCTCTACTTTTGATTTTGACTCCTTGAAGTCTCTGACTTTTGTTGGTTTGGTACAAGGCTTCCATGTTCATGTGACATAGCCTCTTGTGCCACAACATATCTGTTGATTCTTGAGTCTTATTGACTTGTTCGATTCTGGTTCGAATGTTCAGGTGATATAGATTTCCTTCTCTGTTGCCTTTAGCAACTAGGTTATCAAAATCTTCCTCGAACAATTTACAAGAGTTCTTCGTGAAGGTTACTGACATGTCTGTATCGACTATCTTAGCTACGGATAGAAGATCTTTATCAAGAGTAGGGACATAGAGAACTTCCTCCAGTTTCTTGTCATCCTGATTCGTGTCTAGCCATAGTACACCAGTTCCATAAACCACGTGTTTAGAACCATCTCCAAGTATAATAAATCTCGAATAGTTCGTCTTCTTGTACTCAGACAAAATTTGTTTCGAGGAAACAAAATGTGAGGTGGCTCCCGAATATAGTACTACTTCTCAAATTGAATTAGATGAATAACATAGATCAGCACTAACATAAGGTGCTGAGTTCCTTGTCGTCCTGTGATACCATTGTATCAGATTTAATTCCGTAGGCTCTGATACCACTGTAGAAAAAATAGTTTGAACAATATCAGTGTCTTCAATCGGGTTTATATCTGATTTATATACTAATAGAACAATATTCAGTTATGATTGAATATGCGTGCAAAAATTATGTGCAGAAGTAAGAGACAACTTAAGACAATTTTAGACAATTAGAAACTATTGATCAAAAATGAATTTAAAATTTTGAATATGACTCAATATACATCTCTTGCTGTCTTATCTCGTTGTTGTGTCTTTGAAGAAGAAATCTAGAATATTTCGTGAACTGTTTTACAAGTGAGCTTGAAGAATAGTCCAGAAGATTTCGCGAATTGTTCACAACAATTTCGCGACATTTGAGGTTTGAACAAGAAACATAATATTTTGCAACAGGATTCTGTTCGCAAATCTTTTGAGCTTCAACAAGAAAGCCACGAGCTTCTACAGGTAACTATTTTGCGAATCTTTCGAGTTGACTGCAAGACAAAGTTCGTGAATCCTTCGAGGTTGATCACGAATAAAAATGTTTCCAGTTCGCGTTTGTTTCTTATCCTTTGTTAAGTAAACTGCGTGCTTTGTTAGTAGAATCAAGATCTGTTTGATCATTTGTTCTACACAAATTTCCTTGAGATAGCATGGGAGATGCAATCAACACTCTCTAGATCTTGATTTTCATGAAAATTTTGAAACTATGGATGATAGATGCATCAAAAGCTTAGGTAGGCTCTGATACCATGTGAAAATTCACACGTGGGAATGTCCTAATGTGTGAAATTGATCTCCTAAGCTTGGCTCATGCACTATAGATCACCTATTGATTGAAATCCAAGATCAATGACAAGATCTAAGGCAAAAAGACCATTCTACATGCATTCATTCATTACCAAAAGGTGTTTCACACATGTGGAAGACTTCATGAAATAAGCTAAGTCCCAACAAGCTCCTTTTCTCGAGTAGAGAGAGAAAATACCACTTTTGGGCTCATCTAGAGAGAGGACAATAAAAGCAAAATTGGCAAATCTCCAAATTGACTCAAAAACTCATAGATCTCTCTTACATTAATGAAGGGAATGAAAGTACATTTAGAACTCGTGGAGATCCAAGCTTAATTCCTATTGGACCCCTTAAACATAGCCTCTCTAATCCTATTGGATGTGTGATGCAACATCCCTCACTTTTGATTGGACCCTTCGAACACATCTCTCTCTTATGATTGGACCCTTTGACTTTTGCCACCACATAGGGTGCATCACTCATCAAACCTAAACTTGACATGTGTAAGCAACCTAACTAGCTCAAGTTACATCACAATTGAATTTTGGCCTAATCATGACAAAACATGTGTACTTGACCATTTGACCTCTAAAGCCAAAATTGGCCCTATCACCTAGTGACACCAAGATGCTTGGCTAGCAATCTTTATGATACCCCTAAAGTCAACATTATAAACTATTTCTAACTATTTTACACACGTGGGAACATGCTCCACACATGTGAAATGTACTCACAAACATAAAATCATAAAATAACCAAGATAGATTTTTGACAAATTTTCACAATTGTGAGCTTTGCTTATTGCTCATAAGCCATTATGAAAACGAAGATGACATTGAATGCAAGTGTTGAGAAATCCTGTATCATAATCAAAGAGGAGATGAATGAAAATCCCTGAAGTGGGGGACATATAGCAATGAAGTCACCAACTGTGGGATTATGAGCATTTTGATTGATTCACATTTTTATGGAAACCCTGAATTAGTTGCTAGTTACCATTTGACAATTAACACAAAGGCTTTGCATTTGACACAAAAAAAAATCTTAAATTGAGCGACATGCTAATGGATGCAATTTCCTTAAAAAAAAAAATTTCAAGATAAAATTCATTCTTCAAAGAAAGAGAATGCAAACAATGAACACAAAATGGTGTTGAGGGCCTGCCCCACTTACAAGTTAGTTAGCTATTAGTTATATTAATGCTAACTTGTGCCAGCTAAGTAAGTAGCATTTTTGCTACCCCACCTACACTTACTTGCCGCAGTTCTGTTTGTTGTAACCGAGGTGTTGCCCCATTTTACACCCATCAAAGCATCAATTAAGGAATGCCCTAGACAACATCAACACAAGGATGCACTGATGGAGAATAAGAGAGGACAAGTTTGTTGGTAGAAGGGTGAAGGAGACTATGGTCGACTATCTATCCTTTTGTTCCTTCATGGATTCTCTCATCCTTTATTAATAAAAGTAGGTAACTAGCAATTGGAGCCATCGCTAACTCAAGACAACTGAGATTAATAAAAAGCAAAGCAATAGTTAAGCCAGAGCACAAAATACGCTAATGCAAGCTGGTCGGATGGTCGGAACCGAAGCCAATTAACTTGTATGCACCAACTATAAGTGAGGCTGCACAAGCAAACTTCTCATTTAGCACTAATTAAAAGTCACTAATCACTATAAATGGGACAGGTCCCTTCTAAACCCTAAACTCGGAATCGAGAGAGTGAGAGAGACAGAGAGAGAGAGAGAGAGAGAGAGAGAGAGCGATCTAGAGGGGGAGAGAGCGAACGGAGAGCGATCGTACGCAGCTTGAGAAGCACCAGGAAGGTTTGCAATGGTGTGCGACAAGTGTTAAGTTCCTGCTCTCTATCCTTTTCTTTCTGTCATTGCTTTGCGCTTTCAACCCGACAACACCAATCCTCTCTTCTTCTCACTCACATACCCCTCGTATTGTTTCAAATAGTTTGTCAATCAAGATTTAAAGCTGTGTTATGTACCTCAAAGAAGTTTGATCCTATGCAATTGCTTCCCGAGTTTAAGAAGTGGGCTTGGTTGCGGATTTAACCCTAGTGAGAAGCTAATAGTGTTTGTGTAACTAATTTACAGGCCAGAAGAAGCTGACAAAAGTTATCGTTCCGGACAAATGGAAGGAAGGAGCCAGCAATACTATGGAGAGTGGCGGCCGCAAAATCAACGAGAACAAGCTTCTCACCAAGAAAAATAGGTATACAATTGCAACTGACTTCTCACAAATAGATATATATATACAATTGCAACTCTTTTAAGAAGATTAAAATAGTTAATCGCATTGGATTATATGACGTTTTGTCTTCAAAACCCTAATTAGGAAAAATAGTTGCTCTCTTGTCTGATCGTCGTTTTGTAAAAGGATTGTCAAATTTTTATGGCCATTCTAGTAGAACAACTAGATGGAAAATGTGCAACAATCAAATCTAGTTGAATATCGTTCCAACATGGGTTGCAAATGCATCTCCCTGCATTTCAGAGGGACGCATACCCGAAGCTGGCCATTGACCCTGACCATGCAAACCTTTTCCCCGTGCATGATGACCTGATATCACTTGTGGCAAGGCCTTTCTTTATCCCATAATCAATACATACAGATCCCATAAGGTTGTGAACATATATGTGCAGTGTCTTATTTGACATTCAGACTTGCCTTTCGTGCTTTATTTCCAGTACGTCTTTCACAATCTTCATCGCTATCGTGTGACATCCTTACATAGAACTTGCCCTTCAAATTTCATTTCACAAAAAATAGGACTTTCATGCAAATTTCATCTTAATATTTTTAAAATTGAATTCCAAGTAGGAACGTAAGATTGTAGCTATTTACATTTCTCATATCAAATTTCAAGTATAGCATTACCCTAGAATTTAGATGGACCCTACATCACATTTCATGAAGTTGAGACCACAACAAAAACATGAAGCTTGAAATTTAAAACTTTGAAAGTTGAAAAGTTGGAGTTAAATTTTAACATTTATGGAAGATGGATAAATTTTGAAAATGGAAGTTGACAACTTGGCCCCACATGGCTATTATCTATTGGGCCAGGCTCAAAGCTCTAGTGGGGGCCTCTATGCTCAGTCGTATCAAGTGCATGCGATGAGAACTTTGCCACAATGATTTAAATTTTGTTCCACCATAAAGTTTTGCTTGTAGCTTTTCTAAGCTACCATTTGTAGGACTTGTTTAGTTCATTTTCATTAAAATGCATTAGATTTGGTAGATCTTCGCGTCACACGTGGTATCTTAAGCTCGAAAAATCAGAATTAGAACATAGGTCATCCCATAACAAAGGTTGACAACAAAGTGATAATTATATGACAATTCCTATGAAGGACACAATACAATCAACAATATACCAGTGTGCATGCCCGGCTCCTCCAAAGGATTTGCTCCTACAAAGAACTCGAGCATCATAATCTATAAACTATGGCATGTATGTGAGTTAACTTATAGCATTTTTTGAGCCCTAAAGGGAACACCTAAGAAAGCCACTATTAGGGCAATGGTATGGTCACAGGTGGCCCAATTAGCCTAAAGTATGATAAAGACCATGGGTCCTTGATATATTACTTTGTAATATCAATAGTTGAGGATTCAAATGAGTGAAGTGCCTAACATTGTCGTAACATATGTTTGTAACTGCCTCTACTAACAAAATTACGTTGCCACTGTGTTGCAATACCTAGAAGAGATGCGTATATTGAAAAGGAAAGAGAACAACTTAGTACATGGAGCAAATTATATGACCACAAAATAGCATTTGTTGAAGATGCTGCAAAATGTTAACGTGATACAGTGGCATATGCTAAACGAGTAGCTGAAAAGAATCAATGCTAAACTATAGTGGTAGTTGTGGACCATGTCTTGGCACTTCTTATGCTATGCTATGTTGGAAAAATGCACTGATTATTTTGTAACTATCACTTGAGTTGTTGGATTTATTAGTATATATATATGTCTCGTTTTGAATGTCAAGTACGCAATTTTGACTTTAATATTTTATACATGTTACTGATTTTTATGGGTCTCAAAGTTCAAGTCAAAGTACATCAAGCTCAAGTTGCTTAAATTAATCAAGGTGGTGGGATTCTAAGACTTTAACGAAAGTCTATTGCATGGAATTGCGCTAGACCTTTCGGCATAGTTTCATTGAAACGGGTTTCATTCATTGAAACTTCATTTTGAAATAACCCATTCAGACAGATCGTATGAAATGTTAAAAAAAAAAAACCCTAATTTTGTTTAAATATTTTCAAGTTTTAAACCATTTTACAATTGTGTTTTAGTTACGTCGTTTTTTTTGTGCGAGTGAGAGAACTTAGAAGTTAGTGTATTGTTAGTTTTAAGATTAGTGCGTTTTTCCCATAGTAGAAGGCTAGAAAGAAAATCCCTCCAAATTCATTTTATTGATTTTTTCTCAGGGCCAAATTTCAATGTATGTACCATACTTGCACCCCTCATTCCGAAACGCTTTCCAGAACACGTTTCGGGTTTTTGCCCTAGAACGTTGTTCGGGAACCCCTTTTTTTATTTTTTGCAATATGGGTGTCAGATATCAAATTTTATGGGGGTGACTATATGGAATTTTTTAAACACTATAGGGACTGTCGGAAAGCAAGAGCCACAAGACAAATGAGGGAAGAGGATAGGCGGCCTCAGGGAGAGAGAAAAAGCAGAAATGCAAGCAGAAAAATGGAGAGCAATGCTTAGCAAATGTAAAAAATGGTATACACAATGAGCATACAAGTACTCTACCTAGATGTGGCCAAATGCCAACAAACCCTAAGCTTAACCACTTACTAAATGTAGGGCACCCCTAAAAGTCACATAAAATGAAATCTTCACTATGTAACAAACCCACCACGTGGTCTTAAATTTAAAGCTTTGCATAAAGCTTCAAGTTTCTCTCTAGGCAACGCCTTAGTGAAGAGGTCCGCAATATTATCCTCTGTAGGACAATACTCTAGTAAATTGTCTCCATCATGAAGTCTCTCCCGAACAAAGTGATAATGGATCTCGATGTGCTTCGTCCTTGCATGAAAAACAAGATTCCATGCAATGGCAATAGCACTTTGACTATCACTCAAAGATAAGAGTGGTTGAGGGCTCGCCAAACTTCATGTCAACAAGTAGTCTTCTCAGCCATAAACACTCCGTTGTGGCTAAAAATATCGCTCTATATTCTGCCTCACTAGAAGAAGTAGCAACAGTGGGCTGCTTTTTACTTGACCAAGAAATTGCAGAATTTCCATAGAAAAAGCAATGTCCACTTGTAGAGCGTCTAGTGTCGATCTCCACCCCAATTCGAGTCACTAAAACCAACCAAACATGCATCATCACAAGCAGGAAAAACCAGTCGATGACTTCTTGTTCCTTGAAGATATCTAAAGATCCTCTTCAACACTTTCCAATGTGATGTCATCGGAGCATGCATGAATTGACTCATGAGTGAGACACTATAAGAAATGTCCAGTCTTGAATTACATAGGTAAATGAGACAGCCAATAACTTGACAATATAAAGTAGTATCAAACGGTTCACCATCACCTTGACTACTTAATTTCAGGCTTGTCGCCATAGGTGTAGCAACCGGCTTGCAATCTTCCATCTTGAACCGCTTCAAAATATGCCCAATGTAGCGTTGTTGAGAGATGAAAATTCCAGCCCCTTCTTGTACAAATTCAAGACCAAGATAAAAGTGCAATAGGCCTAAATCTGAGGTTTCAAAAACCGATAATGATGATAAAATCTGAAGTATGCTTGACATAAAGAGTAGATTCGCTAGGACTATTAGTAGACCCACGATCACAAAAGTAGGCATGTATCTTTTGATACCACATCCTAGGGCTTTTTTCAGTCCATAAAGTGCCTTCTTGAGAAGACAGACTTTATCTTCCTGGCCTTCAACCAAAAAACTAGCAAGTTGTTGAAGGTACACTTTCTCATTGAGATCATCATTGAGGAATGTTGTCTTTATGTCAAGTTGCCGCAAACGCCAACCAAAATGGGCAGCCAAAGAGGTTACTACCCTTACGGTAGTCATCCAAGCGGTAGGAGCAAAAGTCTCCTAATAATCAATCCCCAATTGCCTTCTTCCCATGAGGAAGATTAACAAGAACCCAAATTTGGTTCTTCATGAGTGAATCATACTCATTTTGCATCGCATCCTCCCAATATTCTACTCCCTTGGCCTGCTCATAAAAATCAGGTTCTTCTGCAACATCTCCATGAGATGTAAGAGCAAAATCTGAAAAATCAGCATAGTCCACTGATTTTGAAAAGGCACATGTTTTTCCATGATAAAACGAACTTACTTTGTTGTCCCGCAAAGTCGCCAACAACCACCGTGGGACTGTTTTGGGCTGTCCAACAGCCATGTCTCTTCTTACAATTTGCTGTCCAAGATTTTTCGAAATTGCTCTTTGTTGTCCAAGATCTTCCGACACTACTCTTGGCTGTCCAAGATCGTCCAAAACTGGTCCTTGCTATCCAATTGTTCCTGTAGGCTGATTTTGAGCAATAATGGGCGGTTCTTGATGAACATTAGGCTCTAAACTTGATGAGGTGTTGGGCAGTTCGAAACTGGGATTGCTGCCCCTTATCTCCAGAAATAGAAGATGGTACCGAATCTTAAAAAACTTCAACATTCACACTGTGGGTTGTCCCCCTTCAAGATATGAGTTGGGGCAACATGTAATGAATTTTTTTCATCAAAATGCACATCACGACTAACAATAATCTTGTTAGTGCTCAAATTGAACAACTTATAGCCTTTGCTTTCACTACTATAGCCAACAAAATGCATTTAACTCCTTTATCCTCAAGCTTTTTACGAAGTTTATCCGGAATAAAAGCATAAGCCGTACAACCAAAAATGCGAAAGTGAGAGATTGTGGGCTTCTTCCCATACCAAACTTCATAAGGAGTTAATACTTTCAATGCTTTAGTAGGACTACGATTGCTTATGTATGCCGCTGTTGTAATCGCTTCAGCCCAAAATTTGTGAGGCAGCCCCTTTGCTTTGAGCATGCAACGGGCCATCTCCATAAGTGTGCGATTCTTTCGCTCGGCAACACCACTTTGTTGAGGCGTATAAGGTGTTGTCATTTGATGTAGAATTCCCTTCTCTCGAAGAAATGCACCGAACGTACTCTTGATGTATTCCCCTCCTCGATTGGTGCGTAGGGTCTTCAAAGAATGCCCAAACTGATTTTCCACCATTGCTAGAAAATCTTTGAAATGTTAAAAAACTTCCGATTTAGCCTTCATGGGATAGATCCATGTAAAACGGGAAAAGTCATCAATAGAAGTCACAAAATAGATGCACTTTCCAATGGATTCGGTCCTCATTAGACCACAAACATCACTATGAACCAAATCAAATCTATCAAGAACCCTTAGAGTTCCATCAATTGGAAAAGGTTTCCTTTGAAACTTTCCAAGTATGCACCCCTCGAGGGCATACATGCCCTTCCGGCTGCTCAATAGTAGGAATGTGTTCTACCATATTAAATGTCTTCAACTTCTTTAAACTTGCAAAGTTGAGATGCCCAAACCTTGCATGCCACAATTCAGCCAACTCCAATGATTGCGATGTAGAAGCAACAAGACATGTAGAGGGAATTCGTCGCTCATAGGTATCCATCATAACTAACCCATCATGCATTGTTCCCGAAACAATAATCAAGAGAGATCTTTTAGGATCCTTGACAAGACACTTATCTTCTTTGAACTCAACAACTAGTCCTTGCTTCAACATAGTTGAAACCGAAAGAAGACTCTTCTTGATTCCCAGAACATAAAGCACATTCTTGATGTACTTTTCTTCACCATTAGGCAAAATAAAGGCTACAATTTCAATTCCATGAATAGGATAAGATGCATTATCGCACATTGTACCTTGCTTCCATTTTGCACTTTCACTTTCCATTTTCCATTTAGTGAATACTTTTTTGCGAAAAGTCATATGACGAGTAGCACCACTATCAATCACCCTGGGCTGAAAATCAGCAACTTGCAAAACCGAACCTAAATTCCTCATAGATGTAGAAGTACTAGTAGAAGCAATATTAGACACAAAAGCATAGTCTTGGTTGAAGAGATCATCACTAGCGTCAAGCAAAGGCTATAAGTGTACAAATTACAAGCGATATAGATTATTTTTCTTGATTTTGAGATTTGGACTTACAACAAAGCATTGTGCTACAGTGAGGTATGATTGAGATCATAGTTGCTTGCCCTTTGGTAATGGCACCCTCAAAGTTGTTGTTGTAGTTTTCTACACAAGCTTAAAATTTACTCCTAATGTTCAAAATGGTTCTTTAAGGTCTATGCTCAATATTTAGCTAGTATACCCTTAAATTCTTGTGCCTAGTTTTTGATTTTCTTTATGATTGTGATGTTCAGAGAATTGATGTGCAAACTTAAAGATTGAATTTTGAATTGGACTGGATTAATGTGATGCTGGATTATGAGTAGTGTTCGGCCAATATCACGATTTTGGCAGTCAGATTTGTATCTTAACAATCTACATTTAGAAGCATTTGGATTGTGAATCCAAAATTGCTTATGAATGTGACCTCATGATCTATTGAAATAGAGCAAGGTGATTCTCTGTAACGTTTTTTTGGACGAGGAAAAATCAAGTTCATGATTCAAACTAGATATATTTGTCTTGGACTTGAGTATGTTCATTGTCAATCATTTCATTTAGATTGATTAGTGCTCTTTCAAATTTTTAATCCATATTGCTGAACTAATAAATTTTGTAGATTGAGAAAGGGTCACTCATTAGTGACTTAGATAATCATGGAAATATCGTTTGATTGCTAGGTGATGCTGAAAATCCCTTAGTGGATGATGCATAGCAGTGGAAAATTTCCAACTAGGAGTCATAATGCCAAGATGAACGTTGATGTAGTATATCTTTAACATGAGAAAGATAAGGGGTAAAATATTGTTGATCACAATATCTCGTTATCTTGTACTATGTTTACTGATAGATATAGCCAGAGTTAATATTGTTGATCACAATATCTCGTTATCTTGTACTATGTTTACTGATAGATATAGCCAGAGTTGAGCTAGATTGGAGTGAGTAGTAGGTGTTAGTTAATAGTGGTATGGGATGCTAACATCTCTCCAAAGCCTACTTGTAGCAAATAAATTTCAATATAAAAAAATCTAGGATTGGGATGAATTTGTATATAGATGCATGGCATTTTAGAACATTGTTTTGGTATTTAGGGTCATTCTAGAGTGGAATGGTTTTCTATATCTATATCTTTTTATTTAATTTTTTTTAGGAGTGTAAGATCCTCTACTTCTCATTTGACTGATGATTGCAAAGAAGTTGAAGGGCTAGATTGCCTTCTTTATGTAGAATGAGTTTGGACAAAATTTTCGGGATTTTTCTTTTTTTTTTCAAGTCTTTGAATGTTGGCACTGTAATCAATAAAATTTGACATGCAGAGGAGAGTGGCTTGCCAATAACCTCGAGAAAATTATATTGGACTTCCTTGTAGTTATCCTATGAACCTTGTGCTCTGGTAGAACTGTTAGGTCACAAGAATACCCGCTAACTAACTAGGATCTGAGGAAATAATCTTACAATACTATACCTTTCAATCTGCAGGGCAGTTTCTAAAGCTCTCAGGATTTTTGCACAAAAACCTATAGAATACAACTCTAATCAACAAATGAAACCCATATGTACCATTTGATATCGAGAACGGCTAAGATGTGCATGATGACGTTCCTCTCAAATCATAGCCAAACATGTACTGTGACACAGTGAATCTCATAACCTTGTATTTGTTGTCAGTTTTTTATGATCTATGGGTGAAAGCAGGTTTCTAATTTAATTGCTGTCGTTTTTAATCCAAGAACAAGGGGTGTGAGCCTTAATTGTGATTGATTGCTAGGTGTCTTATTGAAGGAGAAGGGTGCTGGCCCAAGAAGTTTGCTTTGAAATTTTTCCTCTTTTGGTGTTTAAAAGTGGAGTCAAACTTTTGATTGACCATAATTTCCATTGCTATCCACAACCAGCCATTTTGCGTCCAATTTTGGGCTAATTTTAGCTGTCATGTTCTTTTTAGAGCAAGGCATACTTGGTAGCATATTCAATCTGTTTTGAACCTATGTTATGTGTTTTTTCATTGCTCAAGTATTACTTTGCTAACCAAGATTTGATGGTGTCATGTGAGTTTAAACCATATTTGTGGGATCTGTTTTCATTGGACATCATCTAGGATTCTATCTTGTTTCTTTATTTAGTATATAGTGTCCTTTTTTTTTTAAATGAAATTTGGAATCTCTTTTTTTGTGGAAGTTTCTAGAAAAATTGCTTCTAACATTTTTTTGGCATATTTGGCTATGCATTATTAGGTGGACTCCTTATGGTACTACAAAATGCACCATTTGCAAGCAACAACTTCACCAAGATGGAAAGTACTGTCAATCATGTGCATACAAGAAAGGTAAGTTGGAATCGAAAGAATCATGAACATTTTGTTTTGTGATACTAGACAATATATGTTGCAAACCTTGTCTTTCTTGTTATTCATGATGTATTGCAATCGTCTTGGGAAAAAGATGTGTTTGTAATGTTACTTTATTTTGTATTATCAATTTTTCTTATCTTCTAGACAGATACCTGTTGACATATAATGCCAATTTTACCCCTGATGGCTAGGCACTTACATGGTTTTATGTTCTGCATTTGTCATGGGGGCATTCTAGTTGTGAATGTGTTGTACCCTTCTTTTTTCTAGTTAAGTGCAAGTTGGGTCCAAGTGGCCAAGTGTGCGTGCCATGTGGCATAAGACTCAAGTTATTGTCATATTTTGTTTAATAATGGCCCCAACTAAAAGCAGATTCTTGGTCAACCCAAAATGAATAGAACATTCTTCATGATGTTAACTTCCCCTGACGGAAGCTTCACAGGTACCATTTCCTTGCCTTTGACCTAATGTGTTGTGTTTTCCCCAAGTCATATACAATGTCCACAATTCACTTCTTCTAAGGAATTAAGCTATAGTCTCAATGCGGACTCGTGTGTTTAAACTTTAAAGGCACCAAAAAATGTGTAATAACCAACACTCGTGACTTGAGTTGCCAATGCAGTAGGAAAGAGTTCAAATTGTCCAGTGTCTTCATTACTGTTATTTGCAACCTTCTCAGCAAAGGTGACATGTTTGTTTCTTGCCTTTCTTTTGCTCACTCTTCTTACAACCTTCAGAAGCAAAATGCTAATATTTCTCATAATATGTGCAATTGCCCTTTCTTTTTAACATAGATGAAGAACCAAAACTTTGTAAATTTGAAATTGATGGTTAGAAACTTAGCTAACCTGGAGTGTGAACAATTCCATCAGTGATTGCTGTTTTTGCTTGTGTGGCAAGTGCTACACTGGGCATTAATTCACCGCTAGGCATGAAATTGGTCTGAAACAACTTTGGCAGCATGCTGTACCCATTCAAGTAATCCATTTCTGAGAACTATTTTAGAGAGCTGGTTCTAAGTGAACATACAGCTGATTTTGTTTTTCAATATAGATATGATGCTGACATTTCTAGTATGCTTCTGCAGGTGTATGCGCTATGTGTGGTAAACAGGTTCTGGATACAGCTTCATATAAGCAAAGCAATGTTTGAACACAACACACAATGGCTACTGAATTCTATACAAAGAGTTGCTGAAGCCGCACACTTAAATGTATAAAACCTAGTTGAGTCCTGCCCCAACTAAAGTAAGATATAGTGTTCACTGTCCTTGGCGGTTGTGCAAGAGATCCATTTTAAGAGGTCACCGTCTGGATCCTGACATAATTCCACAGCTGATAAATATCAAAATACTGGAGAATCAAGAGTGAACACTAGATGCAAGGGATTCTGGAGCTGAAATGCTCTTGGTACTATGAATTTGAAATTTTGTAGTAGCTTGCAAATTCGGAACCTGAAAAGTGCAAGTGATAATCTGATTCAGCCATTGTGAAATGCAATTATGATAACACTTGTAGTGCTCGTGTTTTGTAGACCATAAGCTTGATGATTTAGCAACTTTATTTTGGGGTTTTCTAAACATAGCTCAAGTTGAGAACCTCTAAATCATTTATTTATTTATTTCATGGTCAGTTAACATTAACGGTTCAGGTCTTGCATAGAACTCCGTAGAGCCTAGGATGTAGATATAAATATAGTAAATTGAATGTGTATGTGCTTGTGTACACTTCTTTATAAATATTTTCCTGCCCCAAAATTAAATATTATATGGTTGAACACACAAAAACCTGATCACTGTAATTGATTATGGTTCATAGTGATTATTTATATGTATTCATACCTTTCTTCATTTTAAGAACAAGTACGTGATGTTTATAGTGGTAGAATCTTGAGTCAGCTAGCCTTCATCTTTGTTGAGTACGCTCTTTACGCCTTGAGAAGTATTAGCAAATGTCACATATGCTGTGAAGGTCACCAATCAAATACTTGCTAGATCATATTGGATTTATAAGGAGTCCTGCTTCTGAACAAGCGAGGGATCTCAATGTTGTTGTAGATAAGATTGTTGCTGAGGAAGAATCAGCTTCCAGTATTGGTAAATTTTATAGAGAATTACTTATTAGATTCCCTGTTGATCCTAAGGACTCATTTTTGTATTTGGAAAGGTATATTTTATTGGATGAGTATATAGCAAAAAAAGGTAGATGATCTCGAAGGACAATTTTTATTTTGTATAGATGAGATCAATTATAAAACTTTAGAAATACTAGACATTGTAATGAATTGAAAGAGAGAACTTCAGATATCTTAGATCTAGTCGTTGAAGCTGGAATGACATTTTGTATGTAAATATGTGATTTTGTAGAGTGACCACTAGGTAGTAGCGATAGTGTCTCATTACAACACTAGCCTCCCCCACAACGAATATGTGATGCCTAGTTTGGAAGGTCATTGAGACCTCTCAATAAATATTTTAAGTCACATTTGATTCAAATGCCTCATCTTATGCTTTTGGTACCTCTTGTATATCCCCCACATCCCAAAGCCACATCCTAGTACTTGCTACACAGTTGCTCTAACATGTCTAGTCTATGTGTTCATATCGTCCTCGGGTTACCACTCTAGTCATGGCTTGTTCTAATTGACACTAATGTTAACCACCAATTAGTTAGAGCCTAATGTCTTGTGCTTCCCTTAACACAGAGGCTACATTGAGATTTATCCTAGTTAGTTAGAGATATAATTTATTCTCTCCTTAACATTATGTGTTTGGAAACAAAGTCAGGGAAAGTATTTTTCAAGTTTTCCACACTATTAAGAATTGCCTTTTAAGGATCGCCCTTTCCACCTGTTGACGTACTTCCAATCACCTTAGTTATGATTTAAGATATTGCTTTGAGATTGAAGGGTAAAGAATTTGAAGGATTTTGCTTATTTTGCATGTCTATGTATGTTACTTGCCTCAATTTTCAAGTATTTTGATGATCATGACATTTGTGTATGGATATGTCTCTTGCTTTTGACATGACAATGTATGATCTTGAACACCTCATATGGAAACAATTATGTAAGCTCTCTTTGTTTTTGACATATGGATGCATCATTTCAAGGAGTCCACTATGCAAATTTTGGTTTTGCTAACATAAGTGTCTTGCAAATGAACAATTTATCTATTGAGATCTAATGATGAGAGTTTTGCTTCTTTTTGAAGTAAGTGCTCATGCTATATCATCCTTATTACTCAACATTAGAATGGGTGAAAATTTGCTTGAAAGTTTGGCCCCAACCTTGTTGTGCTAGTTTTCCTATCATTCATAAAGAGATGACTTTCCTCCCTTTATGGACGATGGGAAATCCGTAAGCAAAATCTAGAGAGATAGACTCCTTAGGGGTGATGGAGAGGTTCATATGTACATTGTGCATGCTTGTTGGTGGACTCTAAGAAGGACGATGTCCTTCTACAATTGGTCATTGGGGACATTCCTTTGCTGTCAGGTGGATTGAAGATTCAAATGAAGATTAGGATCAAGTGGATCAACATTGATGGTATTTTGCAATTCATGTTGTGTGCATATGTGTCCACTAAGTATGATCATGAATGCGATTTACTAACTTCAAAGTGCATGTTATGTGATTGAGTACAATTAAGCATATGGCATCTTATTTATCGACAACATTGATTCCAAGTCAATGAATATCCTAATAAGGGCGTAAGAATTGGGATTATCCCTCTAGAATGATAAGAAATTATACAAAGGGCTCTAACGTGCAAGGAATTGCATCCATACATAAAAAAGCAAGGGGAAAAGCACGGTTGCCTCCACAAAATATGCATTCGCATATCATTTTTCCATTTGGTAAGATGAAAACTCACATTATAAACACAAAGAACAAATGAAAAAGCAAAACTTATGTTGCTATTCTTCTCTCTCCTTATACTTCTTCCCATACACGCAAGTGTCATAAATTCCTATATAATCCATGAAAAGGTGTCTTGTATTGTGGGAGTGTAGAGTTTTCTCTCTCTCTCTCTCTCTCTCTCTCTCTCTCTCTCTCTCTCTCTCTCTCTCTCTCTCTCTCTCTCTCTCTCTCTCTCTCTCTCTCTCTCTCTCTCTCTCTCTCTCTCTCACATGGATAATATTGGATTTAAACCTATTATACATTGCTCTTTCTCGATATACTGAGGTTCTAAATGCACAAGGCCACGTCGTTGTAAGTTCGTTTTAGTCATTTCTATCTTCACATTTTGACACCCCTCCTGGTTTTCACATGGTTTTTCATCTAGTGGTCAAGTTCAAACCACTTTTAATGGATAAGATTGAATGGGCACCCTTTAATCTAAGAATGTGATGGCTATCTAAGCTTCACATGTGGCTGAACCATTACTACTCCTCTATTCTTCTTTCCCTTTGCTGCCTGCACCTCCCAATCATCAAGCTTGGAGGGCGACTTCAGCACCCAACTGCCTCCTTTAAATGGCGATTGATCAATACTTCGGTAAGCCTTCTTTCATACTAGTTGCTCTTGCTGATTTATGAATAGCTGACAGCAGTATTGATTGTAATCCATCAGCAAGTGACTACCTTTTTTGCCAAAAACAATATTTGAATTGTATAGCATGTTGGTTGGATCTGCATAGAAACTAGCATAGTTTAAGCACAAATTGGTACATTATTTTTTTTTGCTTGAATTTAACTCCGCAAGAAGTTTGATTGACGACCTAACTATTTCCTCCTATTTTTCCCTATTTCAAGTACTGATTCTTAGCAATTTACATTAGGTAATGTTATGCGTATGTTGGCTGCTTGTATACATGCTTTTAAATGTGATTTTTGACATGCTATGGCGCCCATAAGAACACACTGGTGATGCGCTCTGTTAATTGCCGTACCAGTTACATAACATGGTTTGCACAAGGAATGAGGATTTCTTATAGCAAGCTACTGACATTAGGTTTTCAACCCTAATTGATGTCCTTCTTGCATGATATGTTAGTGATAAAATGGGGGATATATTTCATAAAGTAGAAATTATAACCCTGGCGTTATTCTCAGCTCATCTATACTTGCTGATGGAAAGGATTCCTCAGTGCATGAATCTACGTCTATCAGATTCGAGCTATACGTCGATAATAGCTCTACTTGATCCGAGCTTCAAAGTCCCAAGGATCGATACAATCACGAACTCGTTAAAGATGTGGAAACATGAATAGATCAAGCAAGTCGGAACTAGAGCATTACAATCAACATTAACTACAAGTCACAAGAACGATACAACCTATGGATTATATTATCTACATGCAATGAATTAGACAAAATTGAAAATAAAGCAATTGACAGTACATAGACACAACTCTGTTTTACTGGAAACGATTCAATTAAGTCGAAAGTATATGTATAGTCAGCGCATTCAAATGCACGATTTTCTTGAAACAATATTCTAGAAACATAGAGAAAGATCGAGAGGTTGCGTTATGATTGAATGTCTGATCAATTCATGGATTATTTGATTCATAGATTGACCTTTACATTGACGTGCTATTGAATATTTATACATGGTAGTAGAACAATTACAAGAATGCTTAATGAATAGATTTACAATTTGGATTAAGGCACTATGTGCTGTTAGTAGTCACTAATGGGCAGAATTTGTTCTGTTGGAGATTCTACGAAAATCACGCGGGCGTGAAAATAGATGGTCAAATCGATAGTCAACAATCAAATCGATAGTTGATAGTCGACTCAATAACAACTTCAACAATTGTTGAAAAGAGTGTCTTCAAAGGGTGATCAAAGCAGATTCGACGATTTGTCGAGCTGATACTTGTTTGCGATTTTCATGTATTTGTACAGAGTATGTGACCGTACAAGTATTTACAACAAATGAATGGATCTAGATTAGCAGTGAGATTATGGATGGAGATGATAGGAACCACGACTTAGCTTCCCAGCCTTCAACTCTTGCCATACAAACCCACTTGACATACAAGCAGCCAACTCGCCAACAATGATTAGACTTAACCAACTTGAAGTTCCGAAAACCAACATTGAGATCCAACCTGGCGCCATGCCAGATCGGGGGTCCCGATGTGAGTGACTTCCCTCCAAGCAAGCCGCCCCACATACATCAAACTTAACCAACTCGAAGCTTCGTTACAAACGAGTAACATCCAATCCAAGCAACTGGTCTGACTTACATCAGACTTAACCAATTGAAAGCTTCGTCACGAGCGCTGGAAGCCAACCTGGCGCCACGCCAGACTGGACAGCCATAAACAGGTAACTTCCACCCAATCAAGCCATCCAACTCAGTCGACAGGTTAGAGCCCGTTCCCCAAGAGCTTAACCCATTCACGTTCATGCAAGGAACACTCAGAACCACAAGCCACGACAGATATGGAGACAATCAGTTCCTGGACCAAATGGTCCCAACAGCATACCGCTGGCGCCACGGACTGAATGGTCCCGACGGCATACCGCTGGCATCCCGGGATACGACCCTCAGCTATGTGCCAACTTAAAAATTTGGAAGTGGCCTTACAACTGGCGCTTTTACCGAACACTGAAACCCATAAGGTAATCAGAGTCAGTTTGAGAAAAATCCCACTTTATTGATAAATCTGAGAAGATTACATTTCAAGTGTGTGACCGACCCTAGTCTCCGGGGTGCTAGCATGCCAAGGCGAGAGCCATGACAACATTCCAGCAAGGGAGGCTGAGACCTGGTTGGAGCTCGCCCTGAGTCGCAACCCGCACTCCCCTATAGTAGTGGTGTGATTCGGCACCCCCCTCATACCAAGCACTCTACCCAAGCTAGTAAAGCACGTTTTTTACTCTCTAGGATTTTCTCTTTCTAGAAAGCCATTTTCTCTCTCTAGATTTTATTGATCCCCAGGCTTTCTTTAATCATGCCTAGATCATGTGAGGTGATTGCACATCGATCTGAGCTCTCTGGACTCCGCTAGAACCGATCAAAGGTTTTCAGCCATAAGAACTTGGCGCCGACTATATTCTGGTCACAGTGGCGCCGGGAGCGGTGCCGGTGCCAACGGCGCCGTGAGCAGCAGGGGCGCTGCTGGCTCCAGGGACATAGCTGGCGCTGGAAGTAAAGCTTGTAAAGGTAGCTTTACAACATCCACCCCACCTTTATAAAATCTGATGTCCTCATCAGATGTCAGATTAAAGTAAAGGTGTCTCCCAATTAAAATAACTATACATTTAAGTTACTTGGCACAGTACTCAATTTACTGGCCACAGTATTCATAAGCATTTTTATATTGCGGAATGGTCTCTCTATACAAGATTCATTGCCCTTAAGAGGTGTCTTTAGCCATTGTTGCCTAGTTTCAAAGCCTTAAGCTTCCAAATCCCCCTCTCTCATCATTCTCTTGAGCTTTTATGTAAAGTCTCTTATAGGATGATTGATCTTGGTGATGCTTATGAACTCCTCCCTTCTCCTCACAATCTCGAAATGCTCCATAGGGCTTGAACTTCCTCTTATATAGGTTAACCCTTGGCCTTCTTGACCTTGATGCTTCTCATGTATCTTTTAGGAAGACCTTTACAACAATCCAATTTCTTGCACCCAAGGAGCTTTCTTATGGAGCTCTCTTTGAATCCATCAACCTTCATCAAAAGACTAATTAGATTAATATCCAAAATTACAAATCATGTTAAAATTTGGCCTTTCACTATGCTCAATACGTCTTATGAAATAGATGCTTATCTTTTGAGAACATAGTTGACATCTCATCCCCCTTTGCTATCTTCCTCAATTAAATAATTACCCATCAAGTTCCTTGATTCTCTCCATTAGAATCTTAGAACTTGTTGGCATGGAAACAAGTGTAGGTCTCCATAGAAAGACTTTACAAATGATACATTTATGAACAGTTAAAAATTTAGCTACACCTTACATAAGCATGAAATTGTCGATGAATCTTTAGTGCAAACACTAAAAGAAGATGGGAAAAATCAAGTGAACCAACTTGAATACTAATTGCACTCCTAGAGAAAGATTTATTTTCTTGATGTGTTGGATCCAAAGAGTCGAATATTTTCCTTGTACTAAGCTTGATCATTCTAGAAAACATAGTATTATGTTTTTATTGAACTTTGGAATTGCTAGAAATTGGTTGGAATTTGTTTTAACATTAGGTTTTGGGACCATGATCTTGAACATTTTCTTGAAGCGAGGCTGAGGCTATGGAATGTTTCTTCTACTAGTTCTAGCAAATTCATCTTCACGTTGGTAGAAATATATCAAAACTTCAAAAATTTGAAACATTAGTAATGTTCCTTTTGAGTATCAGGTTGCTTTTGAATATTGTGAAATTAATTTGGTGTTGTATATCACAAACCATTCACAAAAAAAAGAATCAAGTTGGTAGAAAGCCTATAGTTGTTGCAATAAAGAATTGTGTAAAAAAGATAACAAGGCAACAATGTGAATACCACTTATATATCTAATTGGAAAATGAATATAACTAAAGATTGGGTAGTCAACGTGTGAATAATTTTCATTGTATGTTGGCGATAGCAAGTCAAAAAGTTCATGTGTATGAGTAATCAAATTCATCTTAGCACAAACATGTAGAGCTAGTCCAATTTTATTCATTTCCATCAGAACAACATATGGCCTCCAATGGTCATTGAAAAAATTGATGTAATAATCAAAATTATCACTTGGAAATTAGAAGCACACATTCATTTATTTGGAAAATAAATCACAACCTATTTGAAGTAAAAGCATAGGAGAAAATATTTGGCAATTGTCATGTGCTATACTCGAAAACTTGAATCAGGAGTTCTTATCTTCTTAGACAACATGATCTAAAAATGGGCTTATAGTACTGTCTTCATATATGATGTCAATATTGTACATAAGTCACATAAATCTAAATTGGACATCTAACCTCTGTTACAACATAAAAAATAGATGTTATTTCATTTCTCATCAAAGCTAGAATAAATGTCAATTTGAAGAATTTGAAAATTAGATTGGTCCTCTTCAAAGGCCTCTATTTTCTTTATGAAATACTTCTCATTTTATTTAGTCATTAGAGTTAATTATTTTTTTGACTTGGGTCATGCGGTACGCAAAATAATATTGACTTTATATGTATTAGAAGAACAAATTTTACCTATAGCCATATCTACACATGTATTTAGGTCCTTACCTTTAGATGATGAGGAGGTGGTGGTGGTGTAGGAGGGGGAAGGGTTAGAGCCGAAAGGGCAAAATTTCTTCTAGAAAAGTTTGCCAAGGGAGAAGGGTCAAAGCCAAAAGGGCAAATTTGATTGATTCCCTCGGTGCGTGCACTACTATAGTATGTGAACACAAAACAGAGCCTAATTGCGCGATTGTTTGCGGAAGTAGACAAATCAATTAGAGAGTCAGATAGAAAGCAGAAAGCATGCAACATTGATAGAATCTGAATGCAAAACCAGACAACAATCTATTCATATTGAATGTATAGATATACAAGTCAGATGATGTTGGTGAGCACAAATCAATAGCGGACGGAACTGCGTGCTCTAACTACGATCTGTAACAGCTATGAGCTTATTTTGGCAATCAGTCTGAAAGAAAAGAATCAATGCTTGAAAGCATCTACTATGTCTGTCTCTGAGAAGTTGTCATCTCGACGTCTATGAGCTCTCAATCGTATATGAAATCAGCCTATTTTGTCTGTTGATTATTAATTGATAACAATGATCAACTATATACAATTTACATTTGTGTAGATGTATGTACAAGAAGATGACCTGGAGCCGTTGCACCGTCTAGAATAGATCCTGGCTGCTACTATCATTGTCCAAGTAGTTGCACAATACTGAAGTGGGCATGAGAAGGCTTGGACTATTCGAAGTCGAGCGTGTCATTGCCAATAGTCAATGGAGTCAGAATAGTTGTTTGAAGGTCCTCGACGATAGTCAGTTGAGTCGATAAGTCGGAGTTCTCGATAAGTTGGCCAAGTCAGGCTTTCTCGATAAGTTGGCCAACTCCGACAAGTCGGATTGCCACTCTCTTGCCTGTCTTTGATAATAGAGTATTGCAACAGACTGTGCGACAATGAGTGTAAAACTATAGCAACATGAATGGAACTAGATTAACATGGGATGTAGAAGAGTAGAGGAAATAAATCCAACACCCCCCCCCCCCCCCCCCCCCCCCCCCCCCCCCCCCTTAATCTGGATCTATGAATTCCTTGATCTTTAGACTAAGCAATGCAAAAAATTTGTTGCGTGCATTAATGCTCAAAGCCTTGGTAAACACATCTGCAATCATGTTTTGTGTCCGACAGAATGTTAAGCTTACCTCTCTGTTAAGAATCTTACTCCTTACATGGTGATATCAAATCTCAATGTGCTTACTCCTAGCGTGAAATCTAGGGTTGGCCGATAAGAAAATAGCACTCTGATTAGTACAAAATATAATTGTAGGAGTATATTGATTCAAACTAATATCTAACAGTAAATTTTTCAACCAAATTGTTTGCTTAATAACTTGCGAAGCAGCAATGTATTCTGCTTCTGTGGATGAAAGAACAATAGAGGTTTGCTTACGACTGTTCCAGGAGATAGGACCGCCATTGAAGAAGAATGTAAATCCAGATGTGGATTTATGAGTATCTACATCTCCTCCCCAGCTTGCATCTGAATATCCACTTAGCTGATGAAGATTGTCATTGTCAACTTCTTCATAGTCGATGCACAGGTCTGTTGTAGCTCCAATGTACCTCATGACTCTAATAAGAGTCTTCCAATGTATGATGCCAGAATTAGCCATGAATTGGCTTAATGAGCTAACTGCAAAAGCGATGTCAGGTCTTGTACAGACCATTGCATACGTAAGAGAGCCGAGTATTGACTGATTGTTACCAAGTACCATTTTTTTATGGATTGGATCAGAGGAATAAAGCTTTAATCCTAACTTTATATCCAAAGATTTTTTATGTTTTGTCTGAGGACATTTATCCTTCAACAGTCGCAGGCCTGGATCCATTGGTGAGTGAGCTTCTTTGCAATTAATCAGATTATATTTGATAAGAGTATTGTGAAGATACCTTTGTTGAGTAATGTAGATCAGTCGTCTCTCTCTGTCTCTATGGATTTGAGTTCCTAGACAGTAGTGAGCCTCACCCAGATCAGTCATGTCGAATTTAGAATACATCATCTGTTTAACATCCTTCACCTGATACGTACTGTTGCTGAAAAGCAATGTATCATCGACATAAAAGGTGATGATAATGAAGGAATGTTGCACTAACTTGAAATAAACGTTAGAATCGACAATGTTTGATTTGAAACCATGATAGATGAGGAATGTGTTAATCCTCTGAAACCAAGCTCTTGCTAATTGTTTCAAGCCATAAAGTGTATTTTGGAGTTTACGGACATGATTCTTCATATCTTTGAGAATGTATCCCTCGGGCTATATCATGTAAATGTCTTTTTCTATAACTCCATTCAGATAGGCTATCTATACATCGAGTTGATGTACTTCGAGATCGGCCATAAAAGCAATGATAAGAAAATTTGGATCGATAAATGCTTGACTACTGGATTGAAAGTCTCATTGTAGTCGATGCTTGGGATCCAAGAAAATCCTCTGGCTACTACAATCAATAGTCCCATCAGCTTTGTACTTGATCTTGAAGACCCATTTGCAATCAATAAGATTGCTATGACCAATGACCCCCATGCATGCATATATACATTTGTGTATGTGGATATGTATGGGGGAGTAGTATGTAGGCATGCTTAAGACTCTCTCCTATAGCCTACTTTCCGGGACCCTTTCACCCAGTTTGAATTTTCACCTCCTCTCCTCCCCAACTTTCTCTCTATCCTTCCAAGTTCCCCCACAATCCTCGATCAAAAACTTTCTGAAATTATTGCATCAAGAGACATCCATTCCTCACTCAAAAAATCTGGTAGAGGATAATGTACGGTCAATCATTTGCGAGATGAGAATACTAACTGGTTTTGCTCATTCACTACCAACATCATTCATAGCAGATGTAGAAATATTGCATCTACTACACATAGAAGATGTAAACTCAACAAGAACTTGTAAAAATCACTTGTGTAAGTTTATTTACTATTCCAGTCCATACAATAGCCGTATAACAACTATACTCACATGTGGTAACTCATACATATAAGAAAAATAGCATTCTATACACAAGAATCCACTATATCATCTCCAAAATGCAAAAAAGGTTGTAAAATTCCAAAGAGATATCTGAATGAGAGAATAATGAGAGAGATGAAATGCTCTCATGCTTGTAGCCTATTTATATCAGCCCTTCAATAGCTCTATCTTTCACTAAATCTGAGTATATCACAGCCTCTCAAGCTAGAAAGGAAACAGTATGATTGAACTACTTACCTTTAGATATCAGTCTGAATTAATATGTCTGACACCTCTATTTTGTGATAATCAAAGTGCCATTGCTTTATCAGCCAACCCTAGATTATATTCTAGGAGTAAGCACATTGAAATTAAGTATCATTATGTTAGAAGCAAAGTTCTCAACAAAGAGGTTGACTTGCAGTACTGTCGCGAACGCAAGATATGACAACATATATCTTTACTAAAGCATTAAGCTTGGATGCACAAAATTTTATTCCAACAATTAGGAATTCTCAAACTACTTTCATTTGTCAAGAGAAGTATGCTAATTCTATTCTTAGAAGATTTCATATGGAAATTGCAAAATCTTTTGATACACCTTTGGAATCAAATGTAAAGCTCACTATAAGAGGTAATGAAAGATCCTTTGAGGACATTACTCTCTATAGGAAGCTAGTTGGTTCACTCATATATCTGACCATCACAAGACCTGATCTAAGCTATTGTGTTGGTAGATTAACTCAAGTCATGCATGATCCTAGTGTGGAGCATTGGAAGCTAGACAAGAGAGTATTAGGATACATTTCAGGTTCTATGGCATTGTTTATAGAGGATCTTCTTCTAACTTGTTTGGATTTTCAGATTCGGACTTTGCAGGAGATTAGGAAATCCATAAGTGCACATGTCATTTTTATAGGTGATGGAGCTATCTCATGGTGTCAAAGAAACAAGCAACAACCTCTCTATCATCAACCGAAGCCGAGTACAAAGCCTTGAGTTCATGCATCAATGAAATGCTATGGGGATCAAAAGGATGATAATGGATCTTAACTTGCTGGATTTTCAAAAGTGTCCAATCATCTTTTGTGATAAACTTTTGGCTCAAAGCTTGACAAATAATCCTATCTTTCATGCAAGTTTATCATTTTGTGAGAGAACAAGTCATGGAAAAGTAGGTGGACCTTCAACATGTCTCATCAAGGGAGTGTGTGGCTGATACATTGATCAAAGCATTAGGAAAGGGCTTGTTTATGAAGCATAAAACTCAACTTGGAGTACTACCTAGATCCATGCTAAGACTAGTTGAAGAGGGTGTGTGAAAAATTGTCAACTAGTTTAAGAATTTTCATGTTGAGTTTATTTGGCAATTTTGAGGCCAATATGCATTTTAAACTTAGAGATAGACCTTGCAAAGTTAATAATGCCTAAGAATAGTGGATTTACTATATCTGGCCACTTAGGCATGTTGATAAGGTTGCATATAGACCTATTGTAATTGGATTATTCATGTGCATTGATTCTAGTCATTTTAGATCTAGGGTTTGGAAGAGATCTAGAACCTTCCATAAGTTGATAAGCTTGAGCAAGATCATCCAAACAAAATAATAAATAGCAATGCACGATTTAGTGAACCGTAGCTTTTCTTGATTATGCAACTACTTTCAATTAATAGATTGATATATTTATATCAGTTTGACTGCTAATCAGTTTTTAGTTTATGTGTATTTCTGTAGATCGAAAGTTTCATGAGAAAGTAAGATTCGTTAATACCTTTTCAGATGGACTGACTGCATATAATTTTTGCTGAGTATCTGATATTCAAACAATTCTAAAGGTAAATTTATCCAAATACAACCATTACTACAAGGTATTAACAGCTGAATCACTTGGCACACCGGTTTGCCAAGTGATTTAGAAAAAATAAATTACCTTGGCAGCCCACCCTAATTTGTCAATCTTACCTAACCCTAGAGTTTGTGAAAGATTTCAGATCCTTAGGTATTGTCGGAGGAAGTATAACTGATCAGGATAGTCTTTAGACTATGGAAGTCAAATTTCTTCGTTGTCTCCTTCGTGATCTGCGCGTGGACAATGCAACCGAATACTCATAGGTTATTCACTGAAGGCTTAGATTCTATCCAAACCTCATGGGGTGTTTTGCTTGAGAGGGCCTTAGTTGAACATCTGTTCTGGATGTAAGCTCTATAGTGGAAGCTATTTGGCAATGATGTGTGTGCCAGCATGCATTTGGCTGACTCGACCAGGATACGATTCTTTCTCTTGGCTAAGTCGTTTGACTGAGGCTGTAGTGGGTTTCTTTCCTTGCCTAACCTGAATCCAAGATCTAGTCAATCTAGCATCAAAGAGACGGAGTTAGTTGTCACGCGGAGGTTCGTTCCCATGAGAGCGATAGTATAGTTCAGATTTCAACATGAATGGAGGATCTAACACTAACATCCATTAACACTACATCCATTAACCCTACTTCCATTAACCCTACTTCCATTAACCCTAAATCCACAATAGTAATAGAAAGTTACTCTTCTCTCTCTCCTTTTCTCTCTCACCAAAGCATAAGAAATAGCAATCCCAATAATGATCAAATCCAACAATTAGCAAATTCCAAAGAAAGCATGAGAAATGGAGGAGAAGAAAGGAAGAACAAGGACATTCATCAATCCATTTCTAAAGAGAACCAATCTGCTTTATTGAAATGAGGAAATGAACATGAGGAACAACTCGAGTTGGTCTCTTTTTATAGTAGAGAAGAGGACCCTGGCCTCTGAATCCTATTGGTCCAGTCTTGCCTCTCTTCTTATTCAAATTCAAAAAAAAGTGTGGGAACCATCAAAATTGGCGGGAAACCCAACTTTATTCACTAACTTGACATTTAGGCCCTGTGACATTAAAAGTTCTACAAAAAGGCCTAAAGTCCTTTTATCAACTTTCTAATTAATCAAATAACTATGTGATCATTGGGTTGGACTTACACACGCAGGGTGCCAAATCCCTCTCACTTATTAACTAGGGTTAGGGTTGCCTTGGGGTCCGCAAACTCTTCAACAGAGGCAAACAGGGAGTGATAAACTATTGTTCAATGTCTTGGCTCTAGCGGTACGCCTTGAATCTAGTAGATATATACACTCCACCATTGTCAGACCTCAGGGCTTTTATTCTTTTACCAGTTTCTTTCTATGCATGCTCCTTGAAGATTTTGAAACAGTCGAAAGCTTCGAATTTCTTCTTGATGAAGTACACCATTGTTCTTCTGAAAAATTCATCAATAAAAGTGATAAAATACTTTGCGTCCTTCAATGAAGGATTCTACATTGGGACACAAATGTCTGTATGTACAATATCTAACAATCCTCTAGCAAAATGTTGATGACTTGATCTAAAAGGCTTTCTAGCTTGTTTACAGACTATACAGTCTTGACAGACATCTAATTTGACTTTCCAATCTGTATAGTCGAGATCGAGTTCAATAGACTGCTTAGACATGTGCTATACAGAAGAATGATTTAAGTGACCAAGTCTATAATTCCAAACTAAACTTTTATTGATCTATATAGAATGATGAAAACTGGCAATAAACAGTCCTGAAGTCAAAATGCTTAGATAGAGTCTCATCTGTGTAGTTGTAGCTACTGCTTCATACTATAATCAATCATCTTCTGGGCTACAGACTGACATTGTAGATCTGATTTAAGTTTATGAACAATAGATAATGTTTAATAACAATGAAAGTACATCTACTATAAGTAAGCATAAAAAAAAAAACTCACAGTTTACACATCATAGGTATATCAACTCTAATTTTCACAGATAAATTTACAACAACAATTTTCAGCGCTGTTTATTTCCCAGATCAGCGTGTCGGTGCAAGAGAGGTATTCTCTCTTACGAGGAACTAGCTACTGCTAATTCTATATCTATTTGTGTGACAATATGTGTCTGCTACTGCATGACTAACACTCATAAACTCAAATCAACCTTCATCATTTTCATTGATCCTATATATAGAAGAACAGAAGAGATGATTAGTTTAAGATTCAGGATTAAAATAACAACGTTAGACCTAATACTAACAGCTTCTGGATGGATGTCGTAGTAGTCCGTGCAACCTGTCGTTGTCCATCCATGTGCTAAGATCGTGAAGATGCTTCGCCATTGCAGCCGCTTGATAACTGCAATCATTTCCTTGTGGTGCCTCTATGGTTGTGAAGGTCGTTTGGAGTGTAGGCCTTTGGCAAGCAACCGTAGCAGGGGCTTCTACGGTGTTCGGACAGTTCATCTCTTTGAGAGGAGAGAACCGTTGTGAACCGTCAATGTTGACTTTATAGTGGCCTTCGTGGACTTCCTTGGATTGCCTTGGTTTCGTAATGAACTGCCTTGCGGTCTCCTTTGCTTCATTGGTCTTTGCTTGTAACCGTAAGATTGACCCTTGCGGTGCATTGCGGTTGTATTTGGTGTGGCCTTTGTTGCCTTCGTTGGAATTGTGGGCAAGACTTAGCGATTGCCTTCGGTGGCTTTCGTTAAAGTTGTTTGCGTTGCGGTTGCAATGGTTTGCGGTTTCTATTTGTGGGCAATTCTCATGTATTTCTGCAAGCAAGGCCTATTGGCTCTTCATGTGTATTTCTACAGGTTTTGGTTCATAAGTGAGCAAAGCTTTGTGGGTAGAAACTTCATGTTTCTTTAGCTCCCTCTCAAAGCATGGTAGTCTTATGATTCCTAGACTGGCTCTTTGCCTTTCAAACAATCCCTTATCTAAGGGTTTTGTGAATATGTCAACAACCATCCACTTGGTTGGAATGAACATAGTTCTTAGCTCATCTTTCTCAACCATGTCTACGATCAAATGATATTTGATCGCAATGTGCTTCATTCTTGAATGAAACACAGATCCTTTGTCAGATGTATAGCAGAAGTGCTGTCCATGTACATCGTCAACAGTTCGTTGGTGCTCTCTCCCAGTCCATCTAGGAACTGTTTGAGCCATGTCAGTTCATTAGCTATCTTGTCTGCAGCAACATACTCTGCCTCACAAGAAGATTGGGCGATTATTGTTTGCTTTTGGTTGACCCAAATGACAACTGCATCTGTGTTGCGATGGTATAGCCTCCTGAGATGCTCTTGGAGTCCGTCTTTGATTGATGCCCAGCTCGCATCACTGTAGGACTTCACCTGAAATCCCACATCATGGAAATAGCAAAGCCCATAGTCTTTTGTATGCTGCAAGTATTGTAGGATCATCTTGGCAATTTTCTAGTCTATAGGTCCTAGATTTATGTTGAACTGGCTCAATCTAAACACTGCATAAGCAATGTCTAGCCAAGTATTGTCTGCCAAGTACATCAAAGAACCAATAAGTCTTCTGTAAGGCTAATGCTGCATTGCTTTCCGTTCTACATTGTCTCTAAGATAATCTTCATTTGTTAGTACTGTGCCAGGAATCATCGGAGTATTTACTCCCTTGCAATCAACCATCTGAAAATCATCAATGATTTTTGTATCTTGACTGGTGTAGATACGATCTACCACCTTCAAGATCTCTATCAATCTCCAAGCCCAGGTAGCATTTTGCT
This sequence comes from Diphasiastrum complanatum, assembly GCA_029204225.1. NCBI lineage: Eukaryota > Viridiplantae > Streptophyta > Lycopodiopsida > Lycopodiales > Lycopodiaceae > Diphasiastrum > Diphasiastrum complanatum. The sequence continues at coordinate 39,535 of MU831547.1, read as the reverse complement.
TCTCCTAGGTTTGATATTTCAAAGTGCCTTAAAATATTCTCTTTTACTTGTGTAATCATTGTGTCGCTCTTTGACAAAATTAGTGTGTCGTCAACATAGACACCAATAATGATTATTTTACTATCTTTAATCTTTACATAGACATTGTAATTCGCCATTAAAGGCTGGAAGCCTAAGGATTGAGTGCGTGATCCTTCTTCTTGTACCACTGCCCAACAAACTGTTTCAGTCCGTGGATGCTTCTATGCATTTTGCAGGCATAGTTAGCAATGACTTACATGTAAAATCTAGTGGCTGGTCCATGTAGACTTCTTCATTGAGATCTCCATGTAGGAGCGCCGTCTTTTCGTCTACAATATGAATCTTCAGATTGTAGGGTGTTATGTATGCAAACAACAAACGAATTGATGTGTGCTTGACAACGGGAGAAAAGATTTTAGTATAGTCAATACCATACTTCTGTGAGAAACCTTTCACAACTAGTCTGGCTTTGTATTTGAATACATTGCCATCTGGTCCATATTTGTATTTATAGACGCACTTGCACTTGACAGTCTTCCTATCTGCTGGCACTGGTTCAAGAGTCTAGACTTTGTTTTCCTTCATGGAGTCCATCTCGTCTTCCATGGCCTTTATCCATTTGTCCTTTTCTGGACATTCAATACCTTCTTGAAAGGTTTGTGGTTCAACGTTTCTGAATCCACAAAAATATTCTTAAGTAGAAGCTGAACTGTTGGATATATAACTAACATGCTGTCCTCTCTCCCTTGCAGATCTCCTTGGAGATGGTGCAAGATCAATGGCTGCTTTGCCTTTGTCCTTCCTATTGACAGCAGAACCACTGTGCATTGTAGGTGTTCTGGGTACAGGCTGCATCTCTTGCTGCTCGCCGTCTGAACTGTCACTCATCCGGATGTTCGTGGTCTGCTCCCTCTATCAGTGTGGGCAAGTCGTAGTACTGGATCACGGTCAACCATCATTTTAGCCTCGTCAAATTTGACATCTCTCACAATCTTCACTTCATTGGTCTGAGGCATGTAGATTCTATAGTATGAAAAATTTACATTGTAGCCTACCAAGAAACCTTGCTCCACTTTTTCATCTAGCTTCTTTTTTTTCTTGTTTGGAATTTGACATGTGTACACCCTCGATTTTCGGATTCAACCAACATTTATCCACAGTGTGGCCGTCACGTCTACATCTGACGCAGTTTTTCTTCTCACCGCCTTGCTGCTTGTTCTTGTTCATGCCTTTCGATCTTCCTTCTTGATCTCCCTCTCTTTGTTGGTTCTGATGTCCTCTTTGGGTTGACTCCCTCTTAGGTTGAGGCTTCTTCTTCGGCTGATCTCTGATGTTGTAGAGAGCTTGGTCTGACTCGTTCTTGTTGTCATAGTGCCCTCGAGCCTCCACCTCTTCTTTGATGTTAATGACAGCTTTGTCAAAAGTCATTTCAGTATCTTTCTCCAGTAGAGTCCCGGTCGTCTGGAATGACCTTGGTAGGGAGCATAGCAGGTACGTGAGTTGTTTCTCTTGTGAGACTGTGTGTTCTATTCCAGCATTGTGCAAAGATAAAAATAGGTTCTTCATCTTTTTGATGAAGCTCGTGAGATCTTTGCCATCCCATCTTAGATAGGTAAGCTGATCTTCCTGAGAGAAGTCTTTACTTTTTAGGCCAAGAAATTTGACCCGTCTACCTCTAGAACTGTGCAAATCTTAGAATGCATGCTGCTAATAGAAGCCATCGTTTGAGTAACTTGGCTTTGAGAACCTTAAAGCTCTGATACCATTGATGAAAATTTTATTTTTAGAATCTAAAACTCCCGAAAGCGAGCGCTCGGATAGAGTCGATTTTTGTAGTTGTAGCCACTGCTTCATACTATGATCGATCATCTTCCGGACTACAGACTGACACTATAGATCCGATTTAAGTTTATGAATAGTAGATAATGTTTAATAACAGCAAAAGTATATCTACTGTAAGCAAGCATAAAAAAAAAATTCACAGATTACACATCATAGGCAGAAAATCACAATTCTATTTTTCACAAATAAGTTTACAACAACAATTTTTAGCGCTGTTTGTTTTTCAGAGTAGGGCATCGACACAAGAGAGATATTCTCTTTTACGAGGAACTAGCTACTGGTAGTTCTATATCTGTTTGTGTGACAATATGTGTCTGCTACTGCATGACTAACACTCATCAACTCAAATCTATAAAGATCCTAAAAAAATAGCCCCTAAGATGAGGATAGGAGAACACAATAAGAGAGACTATGGCGCCAAACCGTCCAACCAATCCTAGATCAAACTTGGATCTAGCCCTTAAGCCATGCCATGTGAAGCAAGAGGAGAAGAGAGAAACTGGTACCCTAAACTCAATATGTCGATGAGAGAATCCCTACCTCATTAACAGAGAGTAGAGTCCAGTGCATGAAACCATGCAACCCCCATGCAGGTCAACTATAAATAGATCGCATCTCTTCATGCAGTCCTCCTGCCTATATCCGTCACACGTACATGCAATACTCCATATATCTCAATTAGAGTGTCTGGGTCCTCTCAAGGTAATTAGTCACAAACAGGCCTCGACATGAAATTAAATCTCGGCGTGAACAATAATCTCGAACACTGGAGGGCCGGTCTACCATATTAGGACTATTCCAGGTCCTTAACCAAATATGGCCATAACATTCTTCCCTCCTTAAACTGCTTCTATCCTTAGAAGCCCCTCAAAACATGAAAGAATTACAAGAACAATTCCTTTAATTTTCAATGTTGACCGAGAAAATCATTTTCCTTAGTCTGACTTTCATATCAGACAAGTAATCAGGGATAAACCTATTTCCAATCATTAATCTCTGTTTTGGAGTACAAACTCTGGTTTGAAAAGTACACTAGGAGATATATTTTCTCAACTGGTTTACACTCAACATAAGTTAGTAACATCACCTTTATGTAAAACACTTACATGAACCACTGAGTGAAATATTACCTAGCTTAGAAGATTAAAGTTAAAAAAACTGATAATTACAGTCTAAAAGCATCCACAACCTCTGGCAGACAATTCATAAAAAGCTTCCAAGTACAATTATCCTTGTAATCCAATTCTAAGATATGATAATTTATTCAACTAGAATCTCTAGGAGAATCATTTAGATATAAAATGATTAAAACTCAACTCTGAGTATGCTAGATACTCTCATGAGTTAGTCTTGTTTCTAGCATCATATGCAAGAAAAATAACAATCATTTATCTAGTAGATTTGTCTATCTCCTATAATATCTGGAGATCCAATCAAAACAAGAAACTATACTCAAGCATCTGCTAGATAAATTAAATTCTCCACATATAAAATACGTATTTTATGAGAATGACTGTGAGATCCATAGGTTTCCAAATAAAATACTGACGTAAAGAGATTCAAAACATTGGTCTGAATTCTTACTCGATTAATAGATCAAAAATTAATCATCACACTTAAGAATCATCACAATTCCTTATAATCTTCTAACAACAATTAGGTATCTATTTATGATCTGTCAATCATAATTTCCTAGAATCCAAAATCATACTTAATCATTTACAGGATACTAGAGTATATGTCCAACATAACTCAAGAAAAGTAAGAGTCATTCCAAAATCTTTCCACTAAGAAAAATACTAGATTTAGCAATACTCTCCAAATAGGATTCTTTAACTGAAATGTGAGATATTCAAGTTCTATAAACCACTGGTAATTAACAAAAAGCGTACCCAAAATGATAATGACAATCATCTTCAATTACAAAAACTTTAGATTACCGTCTAGAATTAAATCTAGATATCCAAAGTCCTACTTAATATCAATCCAGTTATTATTCTCAGATTCATTATGATTCATTATCCTATTGAGCACTTTGGGATACAATCACTAATGAGCTGAGTCTATTCCTTAACTAAGAAATATTCTATCCAAAGAATATTGTATATCCAATGCACATAATTTTAACTGATGAACCCAAATGATTCACTAATCATGTGTCTTACAAGCAATATAATTCAAAAAACCATCAGTTTTTGGTGAATCCTCATCACACTAATCGCTTTACCAATTAACTTCATCCTGGAGTAATCAACTACTCAAGGTAATTGCCAACGACTTGGAAATCTTAATGTATAGGTGCAGAATTCAATTATACTTCTAAAACACCACATTTAGATCCTCATCCAAATCATTTATTAGTTAACTCATAAATCTTCCATAGAAAGATCTGTTAACTCTGCAAGTAGCTGTCAAACAATACTTGATCATATGCTTATGTTCACCGACTAGGTTAAGTGCACCAAATAACCCTAGTAACTTGGAATACATAGTAGATTCATACAAGATTTATTGTGCACATATGTGAATAATATCACTATGACCCAGTTCATAAACACACTTTTATCTAACAGATTCCTCTAGAACCCACATATGTTATTCGCATATCTCACTGAGATCTTGTAATTCAGCTTTAAAAGATTTTCTATTTCTCATGAGTAAATAACATATCCGAAAAATCTCTGAGACGAATAACGTTCACTCTCAATAGTTTTCTTCTAATAACATAATTTCTTTCACTCAATCAACCCCTCTCTAACCCTAGTACTTAAACTAAGATTAGGTTGATATAATACAAACATCTCAGACTTAAATCCTGATCAAACTTACGCCTATTTCAATAAGAATGGAATTAGTAACCTTTAACCTCTCACCATACTATTTATAGATAATGATTCAAATTCCAAACTTGCTAGTTCCATATTGTCCAGACAATCCCTAGAGAATTCTACTTATTTGAAAAGTTCCAATTAGGTATCTTACTCTGAATCTATCCGAAATTACTTTCAAACCAAATCACATTTCTATACCACAATTGGTTCTCTTTAGAAAACTATGCAACCCAGAGATTCCCAAATAGAATTTTATCCCATCACTTTATCCCTCATTTTAAAGAGATTATCAATTCCAAAAAAAAGTTAACTGGAAAGATGATATATGAAGATGTATCCAAAAAGTCAGTAACAAGTGCATTCTAGTAAAGGATTCACTCTATTACAAACATGACTTTTCCTTCAATTATTTTCAACCCGAGTGACAAACTACCATTCTATCGAAATTCATTCATGCAAAAAAAGATATTCTAGGTTTAAGAAATTGAAATACTTTGACCTTATAATTTATCTGAATTCCAAGTCTATTCACACAAGTAGTAATTTATATGACATACCAGTCTTTCAGAAGAATAACTTCATGCTGGAAAGAACCATATAAACTAGTCTGATGTCTAATATTCGAGAAATTACTAAGAAGTAAAGGATTAATTAAGAAAGTGAGAAATAGATTTGAGGGCTTTTGATTTTGTAAATAATGAGATACCACATTGGGATCTAGATTAAACCTCAAAATTTCCCAAAATATCCCACATTTGATCAATGGTTTTCTTTTTCCCATATCACGACTAGGTACTAAAGTACACCCTTGATCATCAGATCTTTACAGTCCTAGAATTTCCTTTCCAAAATTACTGATGTCCCATCCCATCAGCTTTTCCTTCCAGAAAACCCTTAACCACCTTATCTGATATTCTAGAGGTCCTCCGATCATCTAGCTGTCCTATAATCCATATAGGATAATACCTCTTGTTCCCACAAATGAGTGCTTGGATGACTGGCATGCCTATTAGATAGATATCACAAATCCAGATCCGATTCTGTGATTTCAACATTACACTCTGATCCTTCCAAGTTAGTGATAGGCTTCGAAACCCTACTGATGCATCAATTTTAGGGACAAGCTTTTGTCAACTAACAAATCCAATGTAATCCATGTATCAAATTCTACTTCTAACATCACAATTGACATCCAAAATTGTGAACTACTCAATGGTCACAAAGATATCAGTTATGAATTCAACTAAATGAATTTAATCCAAGAAATTAAAATCCGGTATTACGCAATTATTTACTGGGATTACCCAAAATCATAATTGCAAAATACATTTCTTGATCCCACTTACTACCACTAATGTCCACTCTTCTTCTCTCAGAATTTTCAGTTCCCTGAAAATCTATTTCAACTAAGATACTAAGAAGACGTAACGACATTAGTAAATGTTTAAAATTAATTCCTGTAGGAAAATTTCTGAAACAATTTCATTCATATACCTGGGCTGAATAACTGATATACCAAAAATCATTTACTAGTATGAAAAACACAACTAGTCTGATCTTTTGAATATAATTCACCATAGGATTTAATTGGAAATGAAATCAGTTTTATTAATTTTCCAATAAAATTGGACTGGTTTTTCTTTTCATTAATCTGGCTTAAGAATTACTTCGTTAAAGTTGTCTGTAATTAAGAGAAAATACTTAATATTTGGATTTGGGTATTTTTTTTTCTGTATTCCACACAAAAATTTTGTTGAATAAAAACTACCTCCAAATATTATCCATTTTATTCCCATTAATTACTTTAACAAGTATCTCCAAAGCTTTACGGCTTGTTCAATCCTAATGACTAATCATCAAGAGCACAATAGCCAACCCATCGGTATTCCATCGACTTGAAAAGGATAAAACCAAAAAACACGATTTCACTCCATTTACTGGAAGTACTACCAAAGTTAAATGGTTAAGAATGCATACTACCAAGGAATCGAATTCCTATACCGGGTATATGCCTGAAAACCGTACCATTTTTTTTCTTTCTGTCAAGATCGGTTCAAAACTTCATTTCCAAAACCGATTTTTACAGCTTGATCAAAGATCCAACAATACTAAAGTTCCAAAAAAAAACTAGCTTAACAAAAATGTTAAAGTGATAAAGTCGACAACATGCATATTGTCCCTAGATAAAGGAAATACAAATTCCTTCAACTCCTATTACGAGAAACAATACAAAATGCAAGGCAAAATTTTTACAATCAAAGACCAAGAAACGAAAATTTCTATAATCGGGTGTTAGTAGCTTGAATTTCTGGAGTTGTTCTAGAAAACTGATTTCAATGCAACTCAAAGCTACCAAAATGTCCAAAATTCTTTTCAAGCCTTGATTAACTGGCATGTAATAGCACTGATGCCATGTAATAGCACTGATGCAAACAGTTAGCCAATTCAACAAATTGCCGACCACTTATCAAGCATCGAATCTTTCTTGACCACTTTGCACATGCATGCCACAAGTCCAAAAAATAAAGTTTTAAAACAAAAGGCCCTTCTTGACCCAATTTTTTTTTTTAAGGGTTGCAAGTTCAAGTAAACCCTCTTGTAAACCCTAAAGGTTTCTCTTCTAAAAGAGCTTGTTTCCTAACTCCTGGCGGCTACAGCCGTGACGGTTGTCCACATAGCAGGTTGCGCGCTCACGGTTTAGGGTTTAGGGTTAGGATTTAGGGTTTAGAGTCAGGCTCCTCCTCTCATTACTACTCGTTACAGTCAGGCTCCCTCTATACACTTGTGACAATGCGACCATCAACAATCGGGAGAGATAGAGAATTCAGGCAGAGATAGATCGCGCTCATCCTCTGCCAAACTGTGGCTCACTGCTACTCTTCTACAACCACCATCTCCGGTGCCAAGTGATCATAATGTTTCAACTCTTTTTCTTCTACTGCCATTGCATGGAAAATCTAATCCATGGCTGCAGACATGCAACACACAGCTCTTCCACAGCATTCAACTTAAAGAATAGCGCTTTCCAAGCATCAACGAGTCACGGTTCCTCCAAGAAACCTCGTTGTTTTGATCATGCTCTGTGTTTACAGTTCACTGAATAAATTAGGTCTCCAGCAGCTTCACGGCCTCTTAAAACAGTCGACAGACTAAAACTCAGACAACATAGTTATCTAGGAATAGTTCCATTGTCACCTGTCCCTTTCAAGCAATCAAACACAGCTGATTGAGGAGAAAAAATAGGCGAGCTGCTAGAAATCTGGTTTTCTGGGAGTTGAAAGACATCCAAATGGTCCAAAGGAAGGTGGAAGAGCAACACACAGGATTACATCCTCTTACAATCTCTACTCTTACACAGACTCGAATGCTTCCTCCTGTAAATTTTCATGTTTACAGAAACAAAAGAGGAGATTATGATCTTGTAGGGAACAGCAGTTCCAGGGAGGGGGTTGGTCTCTACTTACATTCATAGCTTAATTTTTCTCACAAAGTTAAAGTATAAGCAATTGCAATCTTTACCTTATGTCCCTAACATGCAGGATTTAGAACAAGAATCCTTATTCCTCTTTGCATGTTATAACTGGAATCATGTACTTATGCTGCCAACAATTCATATTAAACTAAACATATTGATTTACAATCAATTATCTATGAACATGAACAAAACAACATGATTCAGAAGCGAAAACCAGCAACGAAACAAGTACCTAAATCAACCATCATAGATCCTACAACACAATTTGAAGATTTCCTCAAGAAATCATGAAATTACAATAGATTCCTACAAATTGGCACCACCTTTTACCAAAAAAATCCATGTAGAATTTCACTCTACCATAATTTCGAAAAGTATGCTACTTATCTGGAATTTGAGAATCCAACTCCATAATTCCCTTGAGAAAAACAGCTCTCCCTCCAGGATGTAAATCCAAGCGCTTCAACTTCCAAATCGATGTAGCCTTGTCACCAACCTATCCAAGACCGCATCTTAGTCGGGCTCCAATACCAATGTAAAGACCCTAAAGGATAACCCCTAAGATGATGATAGGAGAACACAATAAGAGAGACTATGGAGCCAAACCGCCCAACCAATCCTAGATCAAACCTGGATCTAGCCGGAGAAGAGAGAAACTGGTAATCTAAACCCAATATGTCAACGTGAGAATCCTTACCTCATTATATAGAGTATAGAGTCCAGTGCATTAAACCATGCAACCCCCATGCAGGTCAACTATAAATAGATCACATTTCTTCATGTAGTCCTCATGTTTGTATCCGTCACACGTACATGCAATACTCCATATGTCTCAATTAGAGTGTCTGGGTCCTCTCAAGTTACTGACTTTTCATGGATTTAGATATATTCATATATCATCCTTCTCATTAACTTTTATAGAAATTGGTAATTTCTTTAAAAGGTGGGATGAAGTGATGGGATAAAATTCTATTTGAAGATCTATTGGTTGCGTGGTTTTTTGAAGAGGACTAGTTGGGATATACAAATGTGATTTTCTAGAAATATTTTTGGTTAAATCCAAAAATATAGAACTGAAGCTTTTCGATTAAGAGAAATTCTCTAGGGATTATTGTCAAAAATTGAGATTTGAGGACCATGCAAAGATCTACAAAGACCTCAATGCATGTGAGGTTGCACAAGATGCATCTATAATAGATCAAATTGGATTTTCAAGGCTATCTATCAAGCTTTGAATCAAGGTAAGAGCTCATCTACAACAAAAGTTATGATCATCCAAAGAGAAGCTAGTATTTCACATTCACATGAAAAAATAAAGTAAAATTCACTATGAGAGGCAAAACCAAGCATGTTGCTCTCAAGTAGAGTCATAGAAATTTGGATGAATGATAGCTCGTTCAGTTCACCGATCTGACTAAGAGCATCTGCAACTTGATTAGAGCTGACTCTTATGTAACAGATTTCATGATCGAATTCTTGCATCAATTCAGTTCATCAAGCTTTTCTCCCCCGAAGATCATGTTGATTACAAAAATACTTAAGAGGCTGCTGATCCGTATACACTACAAACTTACTACCATACAAGTAGTGTCTCCAGGTTTTAAGTGCATGGATTACAACAAACAATTCCTTTTCCTGCGTAGTATAACGCAACTGAGGACCAGCAAATTTTTTGCTCTTAAACGCTAGTGGCCTATCCATTTGTAATAGAACCGCTCCAATTGCAACATCACTTGCGTCCGTTCTCACGACGTAAGGTAAATCTAGATTTGCAATTTGTAACACGGGAGCTGAAACAATCATTGTTTTAAGTTTCTCAAAATATTGATTCAATTCCTCGTTCCAAACAACAGGTGGACTAGGTTGATTCCTCTTTTTCTTTTTATTAACAAACCCTTTTGAAGCAGTGCTGCTAACTTAGCATAATCCTCAATAAATCTCTTGAAGAAAACTGTAAAACCTAAAAAATGACTTTACTTGCCTCATAGTTCCAAGAATTGGCCACTCAATCACAATCTTGATTTTATCCTCGTCAATCTTAATCTCGTTTACTATGATCTTATGACCGAGATAAAACAGCTCTTTCTTAAAGAATTCACACTTGGACTCTTTAGCATAGAGTAACTCCCGACGCAGTTTCATCAAGACAATTTTTAGGTGTTCTACGTGTTCCACCAAGGATTTACTGTAAACGAGAATGTCGTCTAAGAATACAACCACAAACTTCCCCAAATATGGACCAAATAAATCGTTCATCATTTGCTGGAACGTTGCTTGAGCATTCGTTAATCCAAATGGCAACACTAAGAATTCATAATGACCAAATCTAGAACAAAATCTTGTCTTTTGGACATCTTTCGACTTAATTCTTATTTGATGGTACCCTGTCCTTAGATCTATCTTGGTGAAATACAGAGCTCCACTCAAGCGATCTACAAGGTCATCTGTCTTGGGTAATGGATATTTATTTTTGATAGTCATTTTATTAAGACCCTTATAATCCACACACATCCGGAAATCTCCATCTTTCTTCGCTTTTAAGAAGAACAAGAGCGCCCCATGGTGATTTACTAGGTTGTATATGTCCCATCCTCAGATAGTTTTCTATTTGATTTGAAATCTATGTCTCCTCTTTCTGAGAGAACCTATAAGGTTGTCTAGAGACAGGTTGACTTCTTGGAATTAACTCAATCTTGTGGTCTGATCTTTAATTGTGCCAATTAAACGGAAAAGTTCATTAGGCAAGAAAGAAGTAGTACTAAAAGAACATTCACACTCACAATTAGTCAGGTTATTTTCCAAAGTTTTACCATTGCCTCCTGGGATTTCAATCATGTGAGCAGACACTTTCTTCCTTTTTGGACAAAATTTCATCATATGTCTAGGCTTCTTACAGACGAAACATAAGTTCTCTTTCTTAGTCTTTTTCCGGGACATAGATTTCTTAAATCTCTTTCTCTTCGGCTTCCTGGGTTCCGATGCTGCTTGATCTAATTCGTCAAAATATTTTGCTTGGTCTGGACCGCGCTTCTTACCCTTCTTGGTTTTCAAAGTGGTTGGAATTTGAGCAAACTGCTTCCTAGATGCCACCACTGTGGAATCATATGCTTTCGCAATCCGAAACGCATCCTCGAGGTTTTGAAGCATATTTTGCCTGCATTCGTTCTGATAGTCAGCTGGCAACCCTAGGACAAACTGCCAAAGTGCCAACTTCGCATCGAATGATGGAACCCTATTCCATAGGTCCATGAATTCCTGGATATAAGAGTCTAAACTCTTTGTACCCATCTTGTAGTTCACGAACTTCAGGTAGTAGTCAATATCATTCAGCAACTCGAAAAGCTTTCTTGAAAACTTCCGCAAACGTTTCCCAAGTGGTTGGCTTCACCGGTAAATCTCGCCACCACGATGACTCTTTGCCGCATAAGAACAACACGACACTTTCAATATTCTTCTTGTCAAGAATTAGATATGCAACATCAAGCATTCACCATAAGCAATCACCACAAGAAGGCGGAAGAAGAACACGTATTGTCACTCTATCACACTAATTCATACAAAATGTAAAATGTACAAATAAACCATGAACCCCTGATAGAGAGAGAAAACCTACGAGTAGACTAATAGACTAGCCTACAACTATTGACAGCTGGTCACAACTGTCAACATTAATGTGCATCGTAAAATATAACAATGAAGATTATCATTGATTTCTAACACTCTCCCTCAATGATAAAATTACATTTTTCTATCCCTAATAGAGTACAAAACCTCTCAAATTTACATCTACCTAATGACTTAGTAAAAATATCTGCCTTTTGATCTTTAAATTTACAAAAAACAAGATCAATGGCTCCATCAAGAATTTTCTCTCGAACAAAATGGCAGTGTATTTCGATGTGCTTGGTTTGAGCATGTAAAATTGGATTTTTGGCAAGGTGAATGCAACTTTGATTATCGCAAGAGATCGTAGTCGCATCCACCTGTGGTTGACCTAAATCCACAAGCAATCTTCCCATCAGCTTGTCCAACTTCATCACCATTGTCAGTTTTCTTGAGTTCTGAAAACCACTCTTTCCTTGAAGTCATGTGTTTGGATGCACCACTATCAATGTACCAGGTATCCTTGGCTTCATCACTTGTCATTAATGCTGTAATGAACAATTTTGAACTCTCACATGTGTCGTCTTGATATTGATCATCATCGTATTGATGTTGATCTAAATAATTGTCTTCATAATAATAGTCATCAAATTGATGTGGATCAGTATAATTTCCCGCTTGCCATTTGTCTTTTCTTTGTTCCATCTCCTTCTGTTTCTTGAAGCATTCACGCTCCTAGTGACCAGGTTTGTTGCAGTACCTACAATTTCCAAGTTTATTTTGTCTTGAATAGCCGTGTCCTTGACCTCGATCTTGATTCCAATTACCTCGATTCGGACTATCATTGACTTGCTCATGAAATTGTTGAAATGATCCTCGGCTTGAGTTTCCTCCTCTCGATTGATACTTTCCACGGCCAAATCTTCCACCTCGTCCTCTAACTGCAAGAGCTTGATCATAGCTCCTGTTAGGATGATTCAAGTTCTCTTGACGTTGCTCTTCTTGCAAAAGAAATCCACCTAGTTCTTCGTAGGTTGGAAGATTTTCTCTTGTGGCTATACTCATCACAAACATCTGATGTGACTCACTCATACTATTCAATGTCAATTGCACGATCTCACAATTTTGTACTCGCACTCCAACGGTTGCTAATTGATCACGGATCTCTTTGATCTTCAGTATGTGATCGGCAATAGTTGCACCATCATCCATCCGCAATGTATGCAACTTTGTCTTTAAAAATAGTATTCGAGATGTATTTGTCGTTTCAAACAATGCCTTCAATGTATTCCACACTTCTTTTGGTCCTTCTGAATCTGAAATATAGGGAATAATTGCATCTCTAATTAATAAGTTGATGACATTTTGGGCTTTCCGTCTTCTCCTATCAAATGCTCGCTGATCTTCTTCAATCACTGGCCTTGTCTCTTCACCTGTCATGATCTCCCATAGCTCCTTTTCCATCAAAATGTTCTTCAGTTTGAGTTTCCAAACTGCATAGTTGCCGGCACCTTCCAATTTGCTTGACTCATTAAGAACACTCTCGCTTAGAATTGCCATTATTGGATAGATGAGTCTGGAGCACAAAATTTATTCACACCACAAAACTGTAAATTTTTGGTTGTACACCTGATATCGGTACGACGCGCGGGTGCACGACTGCTCGAGATTCTCTTTACCTCTGGCGCATCGCTCCGATATTGGTACTGATATGTGATATCGGTATGACGCGCGGATGTACGACTACTCTTGGTTTTCTTTACCTCTGGCGCATCGATCTGATATTGGTACAAATATGCTATATTTGTATGACGCGCGGATGTACGACTGCTCAAGATTTTTCCTACCGCTGGCGCGTCGATCCAATATTGGTACGAAAAAGATTAAAAATAGAGAAAATATAAGAACTTTCAAAGGGAATATTCTAGATTTCCTACTTTGGCGCGGCGGCTACGCCGTCTCCTCTTTGCAAAGATTTCGAAATGTGTGATCGTTCAAAAGACAGAGATCAGTAATGTGAAAAGTATGAAGCCTTCTAACTCTCAATGGCAGTACTAGACACTGTCTAGTGTGATTTGCGGTACTCCAAACAGACAAATGAGAGATTTCTTGGCAAACCTCTCACACAAATAGCACTTTCCACAATAACTAGGAAATATTGTAAAAATCTCCCCCACTCAACAGATTTTCAATCTGTCTGATGCTGCCCTAGCCTTTCTGATGCCTCCGAGACTGTGCTTTCGTTCCCCACTGATAATTCTGAGCTCTAACCCTACAAAATATACCAAAGAAGAATTTCTTCCAACCGTTTTTGTCTCTCCAAGCTTTCACCTCTCGTGAAGGACTTTCTCACTTCGTTGTGGAGCTTGCGGAGCTTGTGACAAGCTGTATCCACTGATCAGGCACGTAGGACTATCGTTGCTCTGATACCATGTCAAGAATTAGATATGCAACATCAAGCATTCACCATAAGCAATCACCACAAGAAGGCGAAAGAAGAACACGTACTGTCACTATATCACACTAACTCATACAGAATGTAAAATGTACAAATAAACCCTGAACCTCTGATAGAGAGAGAAAATCTACGAGTAGACTAATAGACTAGCCTACGGCTATTGACAGCTGGTCACAGCTGTCAACATTAATGTGCATCATAAACAGTAACAATGAAGTTTATCATTGATTTCTAACGCTTCTCATCAGGAACACCGTGCAGACTAAAGTAACTACTCCACTTGGCCAGCCAGTCCTCGACGACTTCAGGTTTCTTCTCCTTCTTCTCCCCCGCATAAACCTCCGGTTGAAAACCAAGATTGGGTGAAGACATCAATTTGACTTGATTCAACAGAACTTCCATTTGCTGGTCTCTCATCTAATTATGATTATTGATATCATTGAGCGCCGTACTCAACTGTTGACAAATCACCATATAAGATGGCACACTTGGATTCGCAGCTTGACAAGAAAACTAAAAATTTTGAGTTTTTGCACTTTTAATTTTTTTTTAAAAAAATTTTACGTTTTCTAAAAATTCCGTAAAAAAACCCCTGTCATTTATTAAGCAACCAAAATCGAAAATTCGATTCACTGTTCGATTCTTAATTTTACTACCTTAATATCCGTCAAGCATGCAAGACATGCGACATTAAACTGATTTCTCACATTTATGGAATTTTACGTAAAAATCAAGTACTACGGAAATTGTAAGCTATAAAACCCAGTTTTGTATCTATCAGTCAGAGTACATGTGTATAACCACTCAAAACAGATCTAAACCACTCATTTTTGTCAGAATCACTCTGAGAATCAACATGCAGACATTCCATGCTAGCACAGTATCTCAAAATACATGCTAGACATTCCATCCTAGCACAGTACCTCAAAATATGAAATTGACATCAATCAGAACAATTCGAAATTCTACCAATTTTGCTCACAAAATTGCAAAACTTCAGATGATCATATCTTTGGCTACAAAACACCAAATTGGGTGCTATAAAGCTCAGTACAGAGGGACAAGACACTTGTCACGTCAGCCTGCGACCTAGGTTTCACACGTGTGAGTTCAGAACAGCCAAAAAACCTGTAGAAGGGCGCACTTTTTCAAGCCCAATCAGCCTAAAAACTTGCAAACACTCAACCAAGTCTAAAAGTGATGATCCAAAGAGTTTTAAATGGTCTCTAAGATTTCCATGAAGCCTTCATACAGATCCTATGAAGCAGTATGGGCTGAGAACCATGAATTCTTGATTTCTAGAAGTCAAAATTGCTACAAACTTGATGGAATTGAAACATAAGCCTCTACCCATCAATTTACAGGTCTGACAGTTTGTTGGGAAGGTAAAAAGAAATACAAATCATGCTGTAAAAAAGCCAAAATGATCCCCTTATGGATTTAGAGAAATCCACCCCCCAAAATTCACCAAAATTGGTCAATTTTTGACAATTTTTTACTTCCAACAAATCCAATTGCTGAAATTCTTGGCTCTATCTTCTAAGACAGCTTCAAAAGACTATGATTCATCTTTTTCCAGCTTCAATTGATGTTCAACAACCTCCTACCATCCAATTTCATTAAAAAACAAGCAAAAATCATGAATTTTGGCCCTTTCTAGGTTTTTTTACCAACCTATCTAGCCAAGTCACACTAATGGAATCCTACCTAGGTAAGCTAGATTGGCTAATTTAGGGCTAGTCGACCTAGCTAATTGAGTCTAAATTACAGACGACCTAACTTGATCTAGCTACTCACTATTTACCAAACAATCCAAGTCTAATCTATGTAATTAGGCTAAGATTGACCTAATTATGCTATCAGTAGGATTGATATAACTGATCTAAAGCTACTTGATCTACTTGCTTACTGGTCTAGCCAAGCTACTTATTTCTAAGAAGACTAGCCTAAACTAATTTGATAATCTTAATCTGGTTAATTCACAATATAGAGGACTAAATCTAGGCCTAATTTAGCTAATCCTAGTGTCTAGATTCTGATCATCTAACTTCTATCCTACTCGATCTAGCTTGCTAAGTTATTCTAGCTTGCTAAAGCATTAGAGGAGTTTCAAACTAGAAAAAGACCCTATAAGAAATGCCACATAGGATGAGAAAAAAAGTCTAAATAAATAAAACAATATTGTTTATTTGTTTTCCCACACCACTCCCAAATCCTACACCACTCTCAACATTTTAACCAGCTCATCTATAGTTATAGTTAAGCAAACCAACTGTTGTTATGGTTGGTAATGTTTAATCACAATTTAACAAATATGAATTTGAATGTATAATCAAAATATGAGTGCCAACTTGATGTGAAAATCAAAATATGAGCGCCATCGCCATATTTGAATAAGGAGGGGATCACCATTACAGAAGCTCTCATCCGAAATTGTCTATCTTGCATTTTGTTTAGCGAAAATTTTATAAATATGATTTTGAATGTGTATTCCCTCATGAAATCAAAATATGAGCACAATCTTCTGGTGAAAATTGAAATATTAGCACCATATCCATATTTGAATATGGAAGGGATCACCATTACAAAAGCTTTCATAAAAAATGGGTTATCTTGCATCAGGTAAGAATATATTTGCATTCAAATATTTCATAGTATTTATATTCTGAGTACTCTAAAGCTTGTTACTGCTTTTGTACTTTTTATGATGACAACTTTGTATCATCTTCATTTGTGGACATTCCTATTGACTTGGCACCTTTACGTAAAAGAGGAGTCAAAGGATCATCCTGAGTTGTAGAAATGATCTCCTTCCAAATGGATTGTGCAATGCTTGATGCTTTACCTGTGTGGTTTGACAAAAATCTTCGTGCTTTTTCTCCTCCTATGCTTGGCTTGCATGGCAATTTTCAGTCTTTCCTAAAAGCTTTTCATCTTTTTGTATTTTCACGTGACCCTTGTGTAGCCCTACTTTCGATTAAACATATTCTAATCTAGATAAGGGTTGTTTTGAAGATGATGCTAGCTTGGTATTCCAAGCAAATAATATGTGAAGATAAACAAGTTCCTCTATTATCCTCACCTCTGCATGAAGAGTACAAATATGTATATTTTCAAAGGAATAGGCAATACAGGTTTCCAGTTTGGATCTAAATTTTCTCTTGTTATACATGTACTTCTTTTAACATCTTTCGCTAGTTTCATGCAGTATGTAGATGGATGTTTAGATGTCACTCCATGAGAAAAATTTTATATGCATTTCAAAGTTTTCAAATCACCTGCCAAATGCAACTCCACATTGAAATCTCCTTTTCCAGGTACATTGAGCTGTACACCATTCATATGCTCTTTGATAATCTAAGGATAAGATGTTTTGCGGATCCTCTTTCAACACCTATCAACGAAAATGTACCATTAGATTCAGAAATAAACATAGCTAGTTAGTTCGATTTAAAACTTCAATCATATTTCATCATTGAATTAGCAAATATACCTGGAAAGCTGCCAACTACTAGATATTGTTTCTGACTAGACATTGAAGTTAAAATCTCTCTGATCGATTGATTGTCCAAGTGCCACGTTTATGAGAGTTATACTGACCCTCTCCACCTTCTACCTTTTAACTATTTCTAACTCATCTAACTTAACCACTATGATTATTTTACCACTTACCTTTTCCAATGTGATTTCATAAAAAACAATCATATATCTTAGTAATTGATTTACATCCCAAATAGGTTATTTGATGCATTGTAGGAAATTGATCTTCCTTCCGTTTGATATGTCTCTTCAATATGAAATGGATTGTGCATTCCTATATTTAAGCTACTTCTCTCATGCTTCAAATGATATGACCTTGGAAGAGGAATCTTCTTAATACAAACTTTCTTAAATTTTTCTTTGATAAGTTTTAAAAATTGTATCATATGCTTCCCTGCTTATCCCGGCAAAATCACAAGCACCTTGCATTATAGTTTTATCTAAGGATTTTTGTATGTCCATCATCAAGCCCTCTACAATTTTAGACTTTATATGTGGACTTTTATTATTCATCAACATAGATTCAGTTGATTTACCTGTTAATATACAACCCAATGTCTTTTCAATTGAATCATTATCTCTCATATTTTGATTTGCAACCAGTGTAGATATGCATTGAAAGAAAACAAATTAGGAAACAAACCTACATAAGCATATTCAATTAAGCATCTAGGATAAATTACAAAATATCTACTTGAATGCACGAATACTTCTATTTCGGTAACCTTTTCTCAGGAGATTATGAATATCCTTGCAAGATATTCGCTTTCGTTTCTTGTTTTTAGCTTTCTTTGTTAATATTTTCACATCTTTCAGTAACTGTGAATTCTTTGAACGAATAGAATGCAATATTACTTGCATTTGTTCAGATGCAATTGTTATGTCTGAAATATCTTTTTTCAATGACTCATATTTGTTCGAACATCTACATTTTCTTGGAGCAACTTTTGTACAAAACTCTCTCTCTCTCTCTCTCTCTCTCTCTCTCTCTCTCTCTCTCTCTCTCTCTCTCTCTCTCTCTCTCTCTCTCTCTCTCTCTCTCTCTCTCTCTCTCTCTCTCTCTCTCTCTCTCTCTCTCTCTCTATTGTAGGAGGACATAGATCTGATGTGACTCTCCATAAATTGAATCCTCTGCATTGAAAATATATTCCTTTATTTTTTCAATCTTTCACAATAATAAACCATTATGCCCATTGCAGATCCAAATAACTAGTTGAGTTATTGAGGAGAAGACATGATGTTTTAGGGTACTAAGATCTTTAGGATACAAAGGGCCATATGTCCACAGATCCAAAGTCTTCTTTCCTTCAATCCTATAACGTAGATGGTACTCATAACGTAAAGGAACATTCTCATCAGGAAAATCTAAAATGTTCAAAACATAAGATCACTTGATGGAAATGATTTTATTTGTCTTAACAAATTCATGTCCTCCTATATAAAAAGATAAAGCTCTCACATCCATTATGAATGTCTGCCCAATTGGGCTGATGATGGGAATTCTCCTGCCCGATAAGGGTGCAGTGGGTATCCAGACACGAATTGTTTCGTCCTCTGATACCCACTACTGAGATTCTCACAGAAACAAACCCAGATGGAATTCAATCTTGTCCTCGGGTCTACTGCCCGTCAAAATCTCATTACGTCGTACATTGAAATGTGGAAATTTCTAATTTGGTCATACAGAGAGACATGTGTGGCCGTACGTTCCCACATGCAACCCATGGGGTAAAGGGTTTCGTCCCCGAGGCATTGTTTTTCACTTTTTTTTATGCTTGCTCTCCGGATATCGCTCCTGTGTGACACTAATCTACTACCTTTGATCCCTAGTATATTGTCTGTGCACAAAATGATATACCATATGAATTTGTACATATCGCTTCTCTACGACTTGTCTTAGACCTCTCTCGCTCACCTCCCTCTTCCTACACATAGGTCCAATATCCCGAGGGCCTACCACAATGAAAATGATGAAGCAAACTAGGAGAGATTTTTTCTCTTCAGGTTCTGCCTCCGGGCCTCCCGTAGCCTTGAATCCTCCAAGGAAAACGAGAAGATGTAACCGCAGTAGGTGGTTGTCTAAGATTCGCAAATACCAGAGGTCAACCAACTTGCTAATCCCCAGAGCACCCTTCTACCGTATTGTTCGCCAGATCACTAGGAATGATCTTGGCAGTTGTGTTAGGCTCACACCCGCGACACTCCAGTGCCTTCAAGAGGCTGCTGAGGATTATCAGAGCCTATTTATTGAAGACTCTTTTTTTCTAGATAGTCATGCCAAGCGAATTACTATAATGCCAAAGGATTTTCAACTCCTGTATAGGATGTGGGATAGGTATTGTAAATTAGATAAGGGTGAGCCATCTTCATCCACACCTAATCCATTAGATAGGACATACCTCCCTATGAAGAGGCCTAGGAAGCAGCGAGTCCCCAAGAGGGCAGTGAGGAACAAAATTGATGCTTCGAAGAAAGTCAAGAGAATGAATATTCAACTTTCTCCTATTATTGGTAAAAATGTAAATAATGTTGCACTGGATTCGGTTGTAAAAATACGACTACATCCATTTTGGACAATCTAGTTAATCTCGTAAATACTACTATTCCTCCTCCTCCTCCTTTAAATAATTCTCTCGCCTAATATATAGATTCGGATGAATATTTAAAATTTGAGAGACATATATGATGTCGTTGATAGAATAGGAGTTCCATTTTGTGTCACTTTAGGAGAACTGGATTTTAGCACAAATTTTAGAGTTCTTGATTGTTTGGATTTGAAGAATAGATGGGCTTCTATCAGTGATCATGTGATAGAGTCTAAGATTCAGCTCTTGCAATTTGACATTGCAAGGCATTCAAGCCGAGAAGTCTTAGTTCTCAGCAATTTTTTCCTACAGTATGTTAAGGACGAAAATGGCACCTTGGCACAATGTCTGTTTAGTGGATGCACACCACTCACCAAATATATGTTTGTGCCCTATCATACCAAGTAAGACAATTTATTTGCTTCTTGTTGTTAATAACTTTATCATTGGCATTCCAATTTGAAATTATTCCTCAAAATTGCATCTAATGGACTGTCTATTTTATTTTGTAGTGACCAATGGAGCTTAATCCTGATTTCTTTCAAGAGATTTGTGTAATTAAACTTTTTTGTGTAAAGATGAATTTGGCTAGTAAGACTCATAAGGATATTGATTCGATCATGTCGACAATCTGTAAATACATTCCAATAGAGAATGCCAAAGCAAAGGAATGCGATATCATTAATCTAGAGGTAATTCATGGCCATTTCATCAACGTTTTAAAATCAATATTCTAATGTATTATATTCATTGTGTGGTTTCATTTATTGATATCTTCAGTGCTGAACTTTTTGTAGTCACCCCAACAAAATGATTCGTTCAGCTTTGGTGATATACCTTATATAATGCAAAGCTATTTTTGAGTGGTACAACCTTCAGACGGATGTTGATATTTCAAAGGTGATTTATTCTGTTTATTCTTGATTTTGCAATCGTGATTAATTTTGTTATTCTGTAAATTGTCTTACCTTAGCTAATATGTGAACATTTTATCTTGCAGTTTACGATTTGTACATACACAAGAGCCCAAGTGTACAAATTCAGACATGAGATTATTATGAGCATACTGTCAAGGGCAAGGCTTCAGTCGCATCCTGATTTGTCTAGAGTTGTTGATGATGTTGTTATATTAAATAAAAAATGACAAAAATATAGATAACATTGATCAGAAATAGAAACATATACACATATATATCAAATGCAACTCCATTTTATTGAAATTGGGAGCTATACAATTATTTGAAAAAACATGTATTGATGTCCAGCTTGGGCTTCATTTATTGAACGAAAGATTCTATACACAAATTTCACTAAACTGTATTCGAATCTATTGCTCTTCCACAATGATGATTGTTGTAGGTAGATCTTTGTAGCACGTTATCAGCTCCTGTCTTTTTCACAACTGTAACAAGACAAATATTAGTGAATGTGTCATTGCAAATTATGTCACTTTCATTTTGTGTGTACTATTTTAAACAGACGATAAACATAGAGTACTTATGAGTCTTCCGTTGATGATAAATCTGAAATAAGTGGGTAGATTGGTTTGTAATAGCATGAGCTCTGCTATGATATAATCAAAGCTCCAATGCTCTTCCACCTCAATCATAGTCAAAAATTCTTTATTCTGTATGATGCTTATCTCATTTCGGTCGGTGTGACCATTTATCTGGAAGTCTTAGTGGTAGCCATGTACCGTCAATTTTCTTGAATCTCTGATAGCTAAATGTGAGACTTTTCAATATGATAACGAAAGATCATTGAAGACTTTTTTTATCCTGCATTCTGTATATGTATTTGTTTTACTATCCCAATCTTGATCCATGAGATTTGACTGATAAATCCTTGCAATTGGTGTCCTTTGAACACTTGCACTTGAGAAAAAATCAACAAATACAATGAGAGAAGCCAACTTAGGTGAATAATTTTCGAACCCGTACTTATCTTCATGGCATTTCTAACATTCAAGAGTAGCTTGCATTTGAAGGATTCAGAAATAATATTGTCAGGAGTAGGCCACTCATCACTCTGAAAACTTGCCAATGGAATTGCTTCAAGCTTGCTAAAACTCCCATCCGTTTGTGGTATATATGAAGTTTCATAAAAATACATACCACGATCTGCAAGCTCCTTTGAACTACTTCCTCTGTATTGCAGCTTTCCAACATCCAATATTCCTGCAAGTGATTATGTTGGCTCTCATTCACTTATGTTTGATGGATATAAATCTACAAGAAGAAAAACGTTAAATTATTTGAATTTTAATATGAAGAGCTTCAATCAAAAACCACCTATGATTGCAGTAAAGTGCATACCTTTTGATATGCTTACAATTACATTTTCGATAATCATGAGGATTGCTTTTTGAATGCATATAAACATGCTGTACTAACACATCTGATATAGAGTGACCTCCGAGAGTTGTCTTAAACTCCAAATTTTTTGCTTTCCATTAAGATTTGTATGTCATCTTTGTCTTTTTCTTCTGTCAAAAATCGCCCTTTGATGATGAATGCAGCAACACCCATGAATTCTTCGTATATTTTATTGGCTTCCACTTATCAGTGTCATCTTTCTCATTGTAAAAAATCACATACTCAATTGTAGATATTGGTCTCCTTGCCATTGCTACATTCAAAGATTGGGCGCCAAAAATCTCTTTGATATGATACTCAGTTCAATTTTTTGTATCGCATTTAATCTCATGAGAATGCCACAAAAGTCACAGTTACTGTGCATACTATAACTGTAACTAGTCTAGTTAACAAATTTCATTATACTAACCAGCATAGTTAAATAAATTTAACTTGAGGTATTGACGTCAGACATATTAGCACATGTCGGGTAGGAAGAGCGAACCAATGGGACACGTCCATGCTGCCCGACGTAAATTTCAAAGTATTCTGTAATATACTTTTATTTTTCAATTTATTTGAGCTATGTTACGTAGATTTGAAATTTCTGCATTTTGATTGGGCCAGGTGGTGCTCGAAACTAAAGAAAAATAAATAAAAGTATATTTACAAAGGGTCACTTTTTTTTTGGAATTCCTCTAATGTTGGTCCTAATTATCTATTATTATCTAAACTAACAATTACAAGAGAATCGAAGGAGCACTAGGCTATTTCTATCTACACCTATCTAGTCTATCATTAGTGTGGTTTTGATGGTGCTTTTTGGAAAGATGAAGATGATGAAGTTAGCGCATGAGGCTCATCCCTAAGTATAACCTCATCATGAACCTTTGTCGACCTGACAAATGGATTCAGAATGCCAAAATTAGGTTGGACAAAGGTCTAGATCCTGAAAATTTTCATGAAATGCAGTACCTAGGCAAAGGATGCACTTAGGTGAGAGTTGAACCCTCGCCAAAGACCTTCAGAACCTTCGCCGAGATTTTTGAAAGCTATTTTTACAATATTGAATATGCCTGCAAATTTTTGTCTAGAATTGATGTGCCAAACTAGTACTTTGTCTAATGGATCCTCAAAATTAGCCTATAAAAGAGCTGAATTCGATTTCATTTCTCACTTGTGCTAGTGAAGCTCTTGCGAATTTTTTCAGCGACCAAACTTTTCCAAAACTTTCACACAGCTTTCTGATGCACTCTCAAGCTCTCTACTTTTAGTTTCTACCAATTGCCATCATGTCTTCTAGTGATACTAGTATTTCACCTCGATTTGTGGTTAAATGTCATGTTCCAACTGCAATGGACATCATGTCACTTTCTAGCACAAGCAGGGTGGCTGATGGATGAACGTTGCTGAGCTCTTACTGACAAAAATGGGGATCCATGAGCGTGTCTTTTCTGATAATATCAATATGGAATTCATCACTATGCCCTTTAGTTGGGATGAGGCCAAGTCCAAGTTTTATATCACTTTTCAAGGAGCTACCCACAAGGTGCGAGTCACTGATGCCGCCCTGGGAATTTCTTCGGAGACACACCTTAACCCACATAAGCATGCCAAATCAACATCGAGCCATTTATCGACACCACCATCAAACTCTATTACACTAATGATGGTTACCTGGTAGAGGCCATTAGAGATCCAGCAGGCCGCCACCCAATTACTGAACAACTTCTTAATGGTTCGCAACCTCAGGAAGGAAAGGATCTCATCTCAAATCCTCCATCGCTTGGTTGAATCTAACTATAAGTTAGATAAGGGAGCCTTGGAACCTTATGACTCGTACAAAACGGTCTTTGGGGAGCTAAAGAGAGCCATTAAGGGTAACACCAATAGTAGTTCGTTGTTGGCTCTCTTCTGTCCTCCTTAGTCACAGCGTACCTAGATAATAAGGTTCACAAGTTTTGTGTTGATTCTATGCTAGCCACCTATGAAGTAACACCAACCGAATCATCCCACCAAGCATCCTACGCTCAAAGTCGTAGACGTGTATGCAGCAAGATGGTTATACCCGACTTGCCTTCCACATCTCGTCGTCGCACTCAGCCACCTTCGGCAACAATTGTGCTACCACCCCCTGTTGCCACTCGCACAGAACTTCCTATGCCCTCATCCACTATAGCAACCCTCACCTCTGATTCCTCTCAAGGGCCATATGTGACAATTAAATCCTCTATTCCAATTTCAGTTGCCCAAGCCGCCTCACCCCCACAAGTACAAGCTACTTCACTGGGCACCCAGCAGTTTGTGGATTTGTTTGATGATTCTAATCCCCTAGGGGCAGATGAATGCTTTGTGATGCCCATGAGTCCAGGACCCTTTGAACCAAAGAGATCCTGAAGTAATAAATCGCACGAGGTGTCGTGGAACCGCCACCAGATTTGGGGGGGATATTGTTGGAGGGTTTGCTGATATCGAGACAACCCTAACCCAAGTTAATAAGTGAAAGGGATTTGGCACCCTGCGTGTGTAAGTCTAACCTGATGATCACATAGTTATTTGATTACTTAAAGGTTAATAATAAAAGGACTTCAGGCTTTTTTTTGAGACTTTTCGAATGTCGCAGGGCCTAATAGTCAAGTTAGTAAATAAAATAGGGGTTCCCACTAAAATTCGAATTCAAATTGGTTCCCTCACTATTTCAAATTCAAATAGTTAGGGAGGTAGATATTGGCCAATAGGATTTGAGGCCAAAGCCCTATATATAGTGGGAAATTCGAATATTGTAAACATGTTTTCTTCATTTCAATACAAGCAAGTTGACCCTCTTATGAAATGGATATGGAATGTCATTGCTCTCCATCTGCCCTCCTCTAACTCTCATGTTTTCTTTGGATCTGCTATTTGTTGGATTTGACGCTTATTGGGATTGAATTTTCTTATGCTTTTTGTGAGAGAAAAAGGGAGAGAGAGAAGAGTGAGTTTCTATCATTATTGTGGATCTAGTGTTAATGGATGTAGTGTTAATGCTGAGTGTTAAGGGATCTTAGTGTTAGACATGAATCATATGCACATGCTGGATTATGAAATATGCTATCACTCTTATGGGAACGAACCTCCACGTGACAACTAGCTTCATCTCCTTGATGCTTGTGTGCTTGGATCTAGGGTTGAGGGTAGGATAGGAAATGCCCACTACACAATGCATAACACTCAAAATTGAAAATGATAAGTGAGACCAAAACTATATATTCTCTTCTTTCAAAAAGTGAAAACTCCTCTCATGATTCACAATTGCAATTAAACAAAATATGTTCTATCTATGGAATGTTCGTGCAAAATGGAGAACCTACCTTAGAGGTTTACTTGGACAATTTAGGAGCACATTCAGAAGAAACACGCCATCTACCTTTTGTCTTCCAAAAGTTTGGTGTTTGATTTATTTGTATTCAAAACTCTAGCTAAAAATCAACTTAATACCAAAATTAAGGTATTAAGATGTGATAATGGAGGAGAATATATTTCCAATAAAATGATAGACTTTTGTAGTTCTTAAGAGGGAGTTATCTTGTCATTATACCCAATCTAAAATGATAATGCCAAAATTGATTGCGAGTGACATCAAATTTGAGATTTATTGTGTGATAGGGGGATTGAATTCAAACAATCCAAATGTACTCAACATGATATTGGTCAATTTTGGTGAGTTATTTTTAAAGCTCATAAGCTTGGCATTAATTAAATTATGAGTAGCCACAGGGAGCATGAAATTGAAGTTATTTGAATGTACTAAACACAAGATTACTCTAAGTTGATCAATCTATTAACAATGCAATCTCGATCTAATCAGATATTTATAGCCTTTGGTTGTATCGGCTATGCATTCAGTCAATGTGCTGATTGCAATATATAGAGGGCCAACAAAGACAAAGTGTCAGTGCCAATGTTATAAGGATGTTGTAAAAAACCTTTATAGCATAGATAAGGTCCATGATCAAAAAATTCATTAATGTTTTCATAGTTTAAATATTTGATATCAATTCAAACATTAGTTTTGGAAATTGTTCTACCATTAATTACAATTGGATGTAGAAGATGAAAATTGGTGGGTGATAACAATCAAAATGTGTATGTAGAGATGTGTTGTGCTCACACATGTAAAAAAAAGATGCAATAATGAACGTATGATATATATATGTTATCATTTATAGTGATTCAAACAAAGGAAAAAAAATGAAAATAATTAAAAACACATCCTTTGAAAACAAAATTTGACCTAAACATTCTGATCATCCCAAAGATCAACCAATTCTACAAAAACAATTGTTGCACCAAAACAGCTGATTTTTAATCCAATTAAATATCATTATAAGATTCAAACTCATTGGCCAATATATCTTGCAACTCATTTTCACTTAGATGGACTCCATCATTACTAAAATATTCAGCCCCAACTACTTCATTGTCTTTACTAAAATAATCAATACTATCTTTTTCATTTGCAACGTCCTCCAATTTATTTGTAAAATCTTCAATATCTAACATGTTTAAAGATATAATTTCTATATTCTCGTTAGATCCTACGTTGGAGTTCAAATCCTCCATCTTGTCCTCAACATATGCATTTTCAAATATGTGCCTTGAATGTGGCTTAATTTGAAAAACATACCACCAATCATTGTTTAATCAGTCCGGATGAAAAAATACCTACACATTCAACAAATTATATGCTCATTAAACAATAAAATATTCTAACGTCCACCGAAGATATATGATCAACAAACTAAGAAAATTATAAGTTGTAAAGCAACGGAATTATACTTGCTCGCAATGACGAGGTAATACCAATGTGTCTAAAAAATCCATGCTTAATGTCTTGGGTGAATCAGTAGCAAAAAATCCATTAACATCTTTCTTCACAATTGCATTTGATCCTGTGTAATTGATTCTAAACCATTTCACATCAAACAAAAAATATGAACCATTTTCACCAAAACGCACTTCGTATATTTCTTGAATTGTGCCTACATACTCAAGCTCTCCAGAAATGAGATTTTGGTCTCGTGCACTACTTCAACTTTCTTGGTGAAAAGATGCCACAACACCACAATCATATGTGCGTCGTTTCACATCGATTTGTTCAACACGATGATGGTGACCATATGCCCACATAGCGGCTATACGTTCGATACTATCATGCAACATTTATCACAAATTGTACAATAAGCAATCATGCTAAAACTCCTGTAATGATTTTACTAGACCTATGTAACATGTCAAATGATAAAAATCAATTAAAAAAACTTATCTTCCAATCACATCCTCTAGAAAATTTCCATTCCATGTCAGATATAATTTGTCACTTGGCTTTTGCATTTTTTAGTGTGTCTTGCATCCACTCGGTGGTGCATGGATTAGGTAATGGTTCAATGTCACGAGAAGTTGAAAATTGGCCCTCGCCAATTACTACGCTGTCTTTTACTAACCATTGCTCTTTGTTTCTTCTCTAGCTCGTATAGTTCCAACCATTTATCCATTATTCTAGAATTATAGAGCATAAAAGTAGAGATCTTTTCTCGTAAAGCAGGTGTTAATTTCTTTAGACTTCCTATACCTTGACATTTTTCACCTATGACCTTGTCTCTTTCCACATCATCCCATAATCTTGGAGACGATGGATCAATTTAAAGCAAAACTTCAAAAATATAAAAGAGAGATTCTTGTGCTAACCTACCCTCTGACATGCTTCCCTCGGGTCTTGCTTTTTGACGCAAAAAGTCTTTCAAGACTTTCATATACCTTTCCAAAAAAAACATCCACCTGCAAAAAAATAAAAAACATGAGAACCTTAGTTAAATTGGTAAGCTCGATTAAAGCCATGAAATCTTATATCTGTATTTGGAGTGCACTGGGCCAGTAATACCAACTTCTTGAACCAAGTGCACCAATAGATGCACTTGTATGTCTAAAATAGAAGTCAAAAAATCCCTCTCAAGCATACATATAGCCTCCACCATGTTTTCATGTTTTTTTTGCATGTCCGCCTCACGAATCTCCTTGTTGCATATCCATCTACATCATGTATATAATATATGTTTCATTTTGTCATTTGTTGTTATTGCAAATGAATCCATCTAAAAACAAACAGGTAACATAAAGATGTGTAAGTACCTCACAACAGCTGCTAGTTTGTAAATGGTCTTACGAAGATGCTCTATTAGACAACCACAAATGCACATTGAAAATATATATTCAAGCATTTTCAACCAGTCATGAGATTTTAGACCATGAGCTTTTCATCTGCTATGAATGATGTTCAATGAATGAGCAAAATTTGTTGGTGTTCTCATCTTAGAAATAGTTGATCGCACACACTTGTACTCTTCTTTGCTAAGGCGAAAGAAATGCCCATAGATTAAAGTTGACTTATCCTACTAGCTAGAATCCAAATGCTAGTCTCCACAAAAACATGAATCTTCCCTATAAAATAGGATCTAGGAGAATATGCACATCTTATCAAGTACATCCAAATCCACACGTGTGAACATCATCTTGACATGTGAGAGCATTTACTCATTCACATGAAAGTGCAAGCTAATTACAAGGAAATTGACCAAAATGACAAAAGTCAAGTTCACACTTGTGTAGATTTATCTAAAAATTCCATAGCTTTTTCGACATTGTCTGTTGTCTCATGTTTTTCCGTTTGTTCTCCATTAAGGCTATTTGTCTCTGACCCCTAGCCCTAGCCCATCTGGTTGGTGGATGATTGATTATTCATGCAAAATTAGAAATCGTATGCTCCAATGAGGTATCTTGATCGTGACAATTTTATACGAAAAATAACATGGGCTAATTTTCTAACACATGAGATATGTTCCAACCACAATGAATTTAAGTCCTCTATCATGTGTTCCAATTGCTTTCAGGACTCAACACAAAAATGATTTCATAATTTCAAGTCACGGTCTTTCAAACCCATGCACTCGACAAGTTATAACTACTACATAGAACTCTTCATTTCCGATAATGCTTAGCTCAACTTAGCTTGACTTTGACACCTACTTATACTTTAAAATAATGTTCTAATCATGGACCTATATTAGATGTTTAATACAACTCACAATGCCCATTAGATAGATCTTTGGGATGGCCTTTGCCCATGAAAATTGTAAATTTAATATGGCAAGTTGTAGTCATTCACACTTCCAAAAATCACATCATGGCTTCATTCACTATAATCTCAATGGCACAACTATTTTTTTAATTATTGCTATGTTTGACTATCGAAATCTTACGTTTTTTGAATTGTTACTAAATACCATATTAACTTATATCTCTTTATTTCCTTTTCTCTCTTCATCAAGAAATATACACAAAACAATACCTATTGGAACACTCGACATAATTTGAGGAAATGAAATCACACTATGAAACTATTTTTATTATTATTTTAACAATGCCAATAACCCATCAAAAGAGATTGTGATAAAATCATGATATTTCTTGAAAAATTTTACCAAGACAAATCCACATGACAAATCGAAAGGTACTAATGAACAAAGCTCACCTAAAGAATTCGGAGGTGCTCATATCATTATGTTTCTGTTTTTAGCTCATAACAATGCCATTGGTGTTAACTTCTTGTTATGCTTGACCTGAGGCCCTTTTTCTTGTGTTATTCAAAAAAACACTATTTTTCCCAGTTTTCAGTTTCACTTTAGAGATTATCCACTCTCAATGACTAGTAATACAATGCCTCACTTATAACATAAAGGCTATAGATGGCCACACTAACAATTCAATGGGCGACCACAAAAAATTCAGAGTTATCATTGCCAGTATCTAGGGTGAGTAGTTTCCTAGCTATTTCGTTAAACAATATATTTGCCACCATATCTCCTCCTAGTCTCAACTACTACAAGCAAGTTTACAATAGCTCTCCTCTCGGTTTTAACTCTAGAATCTCATCAGCTTTCGAATCTTGCAATCCTCTACCTTCATACTAGATCCATGGAGATATAATCATTGATTATAGACAGGTCAAGCATTCTCTAGTTTGCAGTCATGTTCTGTCTGACTTGCAGTCTAATTTCGTCGTTTAGAATGAGATTCAACATATATGTATTGATTTTCTATGAATTAGCCTAAACTCTCAATCTAATTTGAATCAGATGAGCTGGTTTGAATTAGTATCGTGGTTCGAATATCAATGAATCAGAAAATAAGGAAACATTGCTAGTATAGAGAGAGCGTGTGGATTTTCTTAAATTTTTTAGGGTTTTAGGGTTTTGAGAGTAAAATTAGCTATCATAATGAGGTGTTGGGAAAGAGAATGTTTGCTGTGTTTAAGAAAACGCGTTGTGGAGCTTCTCATTGGTCCACATTTGCCCTAAAATGTATTTGAAGGGCAGTTGAAGTGGGTTTAAAAATCTCACATGCTGATTTACAAAGAACAAGTGTTTTTTAAAACTTTTAGAAAGAGAAGTTTTTAGAGAGAGAAAGACAAGGTATAAAATTGGAGGATGCATTGCAAAAGAAAGAGCCCCATCACATATATACATATATATATATATAGAGAGAGAGAGAGAGAGAGATTGATTTTGGGTTTTTCAAACTTTTAGGGTTTTAAATTTTGGGATGTGAAATAACGATAATGTGAGTTGAGAGAGAATGAATGTAGGCTGTTGAATGTTTTGAAAAAAAGTAGAATCGTGCGTTTTCATTGGGTCACGTGTGCCCTAAATCTATATGTTTACCTGCACATGTCGGTTCTTGAGTGGGAAGAGACTGGGAAAGTCGATGGTTCCTTTGCGAAATTTCTAGAAAGAGAACGAATTTCCAGAAACAGAATAGAGTAGGTGAGACTCGAGAGAGAGAGAGCGAGCACAGGGAGTGATTGATAGGACAGGTATGGCAGGAGCGGTAGGATTGATCAGCGCCTCCAGCATGCGAGCAGTCCTCTCCTATCCCTCCTTGATCGATGCTCTCCAATCCGCCTTCTCTCGCACCCACCTCGTTTCTGTTCCCGATCGTCACCACTACCCTTTGATCTCCTCAGCACTTGATCAGAATGCCACGCTTCTCATTATGCCTGCATGGTCAGATCCATCCGCCACCTCCAATGCCTTCATCGGCGTCAAAATTGCCACTGTATTCCCTCGCAACAATCTGATCGGCTTGCCGGCAGTGTCTGCGTCTTATCTGCTTCTCAGTGCTGAGACGGGAGCTCCGTTGTGTGTGCTGGATGGGAAAGAGCTCACCGTCTGGAGGACTGCCTGCGCATCTGCATTGGCTGCTACATTCCTGGCAAAGGATCAAGCCCATACTCTGGTCATGGTGGGAGCTGGGGCGATGGCCCCTCACCTCATCACAGCTCACATTGCAGCCAGACCCTCTCTGAATACTGTGTTGATTTGGAACAAGACCGCCCACAAAGCTGCAGAGCTTGCAGATCAATTAGCAAAGGATTCAGCTCTAAAGGGGGTGGATTTCAAGGAATGCAGTGATCTTGAGGCAGCTGTAAGTAGAGCTGATATAGTCAGCTGTGCAACGCTGTCTGAGGTAGCCCTTGTGGAAGGGGGATGGCTGAAGCCTGGGGTGCATTTAGACCTGGTGGGCTCCTTCACTCCAGCCATGAAGGAGTGTGATGATGAAGCTGTGAGGCGAGCCAGAGTGTTTGTGGACTCAAGCATGGCTCTTAAGGAGTCCGGGGAGCTGGTGGGTGCTCTTCAGCGAGGGGTGATCTCGCCACAGGATGTGGTGGGTGATTTGAGCGAGCTTGCAAAGGGGGAAAAGATTGGAAGGCAGACAGACGAGGAGGTGACATTGTTCAAATCTGTGGGCTGTGCTTTAGAAGACCTCGCAACAGCCGCACTCATCTACTCAAAGCTGCATGGCTAGCATCCCTGGCTGCCCAGTACTGCTGAATTGATCCACAGAAAGCACTATTGCTATCATTCCTGCATCAATCAGGCTGCTGTCTCCTGCATAATTTATCCACGGAAAACTCTTTTGCTAGCATTCCAGGCTACCCTCTAGTGCTAATTTCATCCACAGAAAGCTATATGGCTAGCGTTCCTACATGGACCAGGCTGCTGTCAGTCTACTACTGACTGTACAGTTCATGCACAGAAAGCTCCATGCTGCTTCAATCACGAAAAGCAATCTCTAGACTCTGAGGATAGAGGAGCTAATCTCTTGATAAACAACTTCTGCACGTAGGAATTGAAGACAGGCTCAATCACAGTGCTGGGCCCTGGCTCTGTGGGGGCTCTTTGGATTTGCTGCAAAAACGTTCTTTCCTGTACTGAAAGACTTGCTAATTTTTTAGCTTCTCTTGAATTTTGTCTTTCAATAGATTTTCTAGCTCATTATGAGAAGGTCCAATCTTTTGTTGTATTTCAATTTTTCTTGCATGATGCATTATGTGCTTACAAGTGGGAAGTGCATTATGACCTCAAAATGTGCAAACTAAATTCATGGAATTTAGCATAAAAAAAATTGCCGCATGGATAGTGCTTGGGACTTGATCATGCACAATATGCTCATGCATATATCACAGACATGGAATCCAGAAAGTATGGCATGTTCCGATTGAAACGTTCACAATTCGAATATTGAGTTTTGATACAGATTTATGGTGTAGGCACCCTACAAAATTCTGGACTATGTTCCGCTAGGGAAGTGGTCTCGATTCCCAAATTAAAATCAGTTTTATCATACTTTAGTGCCATATCTATTGATTGTAAAGTCAGTCGCCTAGTGCAATATCTATATTGGTTTGGATCGACCTTTCATCCATGAATCATCCTTTGGAAAGCTCCTCCAAATTGTCATAAGGATATCATCGGAATTGGGTTTACAAATGGGGAGGGCCAAGTGAGCACGCCCTCCTCCCCCAAAACTCTCTCTCTCTCTCTTTCTCTCTCATCAGCCAAGCATCTATAGCTAGGCTCGAGAAGGGACGCCCTTCCCTTCTCCAATTTTAGAGGTTTTGTTTTCGACCCTTCAGTAAGTGTCGGCTTCACCACATTATATGCAGCAGAGACATGGTGTATAGGTTGCACTTTATTTGTTTGGGCCAATATTTGTTTGATCTTTCCGTTATCACGTATGATACGACTAAGCCTTCAGTCCCACATTAGATCATTCTAGCTGAGTATGCAGTCCCATGCCATATTTCAGATTATCACATATGTCTTGCAAGTCAGACTGTTCCCCATGGATGAGTAGTGAGATATATAGGCAGGCAGGACTCACCTCATCTCAGCATCTTCATAGATGTCAAAAACATGAAAAATGGCCCAAAATGGCTTTGAAACCCAAACTCGGCGTTTCCTGCGACAATTCAATTTTTTTTATGTAAAACGCTAAAAACTTACAGTTCGTTGTAATGGAATGATGAGACCATGGTATTCAATATTCCAGTACATCATCTTCTCTTATGGACATTCTAAATTCCTCACTAATGTCTAGTTCATTAATTTTGTAGACTTCACCTCTATAAGTTTATTCAACCTGGTGCTTTTTTGACAAAATCATTAGATACCTTACCCATCCCATCATTCTCAAAAGGAGTTGCTCAGGTTATCATACTCCAATCGACCATATGGAGATATTACCGAAACTACCTTGCAACTTCACCCTCTTCTATTTCATATGAATATACTCCCTCCAGAGATATTCTTGAAGCTACCTTGCAACTTTCTATTTCATATGAATATATCGTCTCCTCATGGCAAGATAAATAGCTCTCATGGTATGACTTGTGGCTCCACCATCAACATGGGTAGTACGCAGTCTCTGGTCTTTACGTCAAGAAGAGCCACTTTCATCTAAGACTAGATCAATTTATGATCTTCTGTGAATGAAGAAGGATGTAATATGGACCTGTACGTCATAGTGACTCGACTGAACTGGGTGATAAAGATCATGTCGTAGTAGAGACGTCTCCTTGACCATGAGTGCAATACAATGCGGATCCTCATATGCTGTAATAGATCGTAGAGTGACAAGTGTATCCTGGAAGAGGCAAGGATACCTCTCTGATCTCATCTCATAGTAGACTAGACACTTGAATAAGAAGTGATCCTTAGACTACACCTTGGCTAGGAAACATAGCTGGCAAATCCTTTCCTCTCGCGAGGTACCCTGAAAGCGTCCAGTCTCAATCTCAAGCCGATGTGATGAGACTCGGAATTGGCCCAATATGAATCTCAGACCATGCGATGATCCTGTGCCAAGATAGTGTGGTAAAACTGGGAACCCTATTGTATCCAACTCCAAAACATGAGTCTGATAGTAGTCGGGTTTAATCCCTAATTGGCCATGCCATACTCGACCAAGAGATAACTTATAACAAAAAAGGTCCGATGTAGTCGTGGGTGCTTAATGGAAGGTCCATGATAGAAATCCCAAGTGTGTCAAGTAAATAGGAGGCTTGGGAGAACCATGATAGTCATTAATCTTGGGTATGCATCTAACTTGGATAGTCAAGAGACAACATTGTCTAAACTCTTAAGAAAGTTCAGTTTGGAAATCTGAAACAAAAAAAAGTCTATTGAGATGCGGGTAAGGCACTCCGCCTGAATGCTTAAATGAATGGAAAGCATTTAGATGAGATCTAGTTTTGGTCTATATTACTCTCATTAGGCCTGAGGAAAAGTCCAGTTTGGGATGCTAGAGGATCGTCTTCAGGTATTCAAGAATAATGTATGAGAGAGTAAAGCTAGAGTTTAATGAGCAATTCAAAATGGGTTGCTCTTTCCATAGGGAAGAAGTTGATGAATATGATGCATGTACTAAAATATTGAATGTCAAGATAGCGGGTAGGTTTACTAGCATACAAAGAATGTATGAAATCTACTCACCAAAATGAAGTCGTATTAGGAGGAGGATGTCCCTCAACTAAAGGATAGTCAAGTAGCCATAATTGTGAATGTTAATGGCAAGTGTTTGTTGAATCTTAGACAGGGAATGTGGAAGTTAAATCTCCATCAACCTCCGCAGATCTATAACGGTTGTAGACGGACTGACAACAAAGACAAAACTGGTTTTAATAAAATCTTATGTCGAGGATTATTAACTACCTCTACTATATTGGAGATTTATGTAGCCTTGTAGATCTGCATATAAACTATGTCAGTAAAAGTGGATCAATGAGCTTTAATACTATAAGAACTTTCAAACGATTAAAAAATAGATCGAATCTGAGTTTGTAGACATTCTACAAACGAATGGTATAGAGAGAGATGGGACATATTTTAAAGACATGTCTAATTGAGAAAAAATAACTAGTCTTAGAGCAGTTTAAGTAGAAGCATTTGTCTACATAATATGTAATAAATCGATTCATGATGTTGAACCAAAGGATCAATCTTAAGACTTGGAACTGAAGTATTCTATAGAGCTATGAATAGACTTGTAACATGTATCAACCTGATCTACTGCTATAGGTCATGTTTCAAGATGACGTGCACATAAGAGTATTGGCCAAGAACCTATATGTATAGGGTAGAAATTCTCCAATGCCACCCTTTTGAATAACGAATGGTCGAGGATGGTACATGGTGCTGGGACAATACACATACCTATTGGACTTACTAATGGAGGAAGGGATATATATTGGTGGCCCAAGGCCCAATGATGTGCCAACAATATACACAGGGTTGTAAAGGTACTAACTGTCAAATCAAAAAATGATGCATTAAACACTTAAACTACCTTAAAGGCAAGATACCCAAGAACTAAAGTAACACGATCTTTTTCCAGAAGCAGGAAAAAGTGAATGACTCATTCCAAAAAGTAAAGTTTCAAAATGAAACCTTTTGGGAATCTACAACTTGGATCAAATGCAGGCTTATGTCAAGTCTATGGTTGATAATAAAAAGTCGATATTCACACTCAACCTTTAATTGAAAAAAGTGAATAGAATCAATCCTTTATCATAAATGTTGTGCGATAAAGTAGACGTTAAAAAGTCATATGACTTGTTAATGCCAGGAATACGTAAACTGGAATCAAGTGACATCAGTAAATAAAAAACCCTCAACTAGAAACACAAGTAGTGTACAAAATAAGCTTCGAATCCCATGAAAAGGACAAGGAAACTGATGCTGCAACACATGGTTCCAAATACGAAAAAATCGCAAACACCCTTGGCTTTGTGAAAGCAGATGTTCTTTTGTAAAAGGAGATTTGAGCTCTTCCGAAAGCATTGTTCAGCTCAGCTACAGTTTTGAGAGCAAAGTGTGCTCAGTTGAGTATTTGTTGCACTCGTGATCTTTGGGAAATCCTTTGACCTGCCGTTGTCTGCACATGTCAATGTCAAATATCCTTTGTTGGATGATGTCTGTTTGAGCAAAATGAAATTTTTTAAGAACGCAAGCAAGAGCTTCACTCAGAAAGAGCAAGGCTTTCAGAAGAACATATCCTTATTTCTAAATGAAGAGAAATGCAATTGAAGAAGAAAAGCCAAACTACATACAACATAATGAAAATCTTACCCATCAATTTACACTTCCATTGTCACAATGCCATCTAGACGTGGGTATGCAATTTAGGTAATGGCACCAGCTACACCTCTTATTGACATCAACTCCTTTAAAGAGAAGAACCATGGCTGCAACATAGCTGCACAGACAATAAAACCAAGTGCTATCTAAAGAGACTACTGCCCGTTTTTAAGTCAAACAGTCAATTTCCATCTGCATTCAATGAAACACACAGATGAGCAGCTAGAGAGCTATTTAAAAGGAAAACTTATCCAGCAAGTAGCAGAATCAGTGCTGCCATCCAAAGGACATACTGACATTTTTTATGCTTGGACTTAACTGGTGCTTCATTGTTGAACGGCTGGACAGCCTGCAAACAAAAGTGAGAGGGCTGAAAATGGGAGGAGGAACGGATGAAAGAGATGAGGGAATTGGGCGCTGGAGACCCTGCAAACAAGCTGGAAATGGGTGATAGAGGGTTGGAACTTGGGCGCCGGAAATAATCTGCCCAAAAAAAAAAAACAAAAAAAATTTCCAGCCGCCAAATTTAGCGGAAGTACTTCCGCTAACTATCTGCTAAAGCTCCGCCAAGGAAAATGCTTTGATAGGAGCTGGTCCTCCTCCAAACTGTGCTGAATGTTGCTGAAGCAAAGAGACGAAAGCCCTCAGCAAAGAGAGAAAAATCAGCAAGGAAAATGGGCACCCAATCAGAAAATCAAATCTGAAATTCAGCAATCAGGAAAGTGCTCAGATACCAAGTTACGAATAAAGCCACAGCTGATCTAAAGCTAAGCTATGAAAGCATCACATAAGCAAGACTTAAGCTATGAAAGCAGCACATAAGCAAGACTTAACCCTAGAAAGCAGGAAAGAAAGAGATTAAGGAGACTAAAGAGAGAGATCAATATCATCAGCTAAATAACAAATGACACAGTTTCCCTACTTATAGCCAAGAGGAAGCCCTAAAAGGAAGCTTCCGGTGGCTAGGGCCCAACTGGGAGGGAAAATAGTGCGCCCTCCAAAAAGGCCCCCACTCTCCAGTAATATGTCCAAATGGCCTAATAATGAATAATAAGGCCAAAGGCCAACCATATAGTCTAAGTGTCACTAATGAATAAAAAAGGGCCCAAGGCCTGCTTATGCATAAAGTAAAGTAAATGTAAATGGACGTGGCGAATGTAATGAGCCGAGTCCATAACTCAACCCATAATTTCATCAACTACACCCTAGTTAAGAAACTCAGACTTCCAGAGGTACCTAGTCAGCATAGGTACATAGTTTCTTAAGCCAAGGGTGAAGACAAGAAAATTTGGGAAACTATGGTAAGCAGCTTAAATCTTGATATT
Organism: Diphasiastrum complanatum; assembly: GCA_029204225.1. Classification (NCBI taxonomy): domain Eukaryota; kingdom Viridiplantae; phylum Streptophyta; class Lycopodiopsida; order Lycopodiales; family Lycopodiaceae; genus Diphasiastrum; species Diphasiastrum complanatum. The sequence goes on along the minus strand of MU831547.1, from coordinate 988 downwards.
CAGGGGTATCAAGATGAAATTAACTTTCAAATAATGCACCTGGATCGTACAGGCCTTGTTCTCGGAAGAGGCTGGCTCTACAGTTTAGGGCCTTCCCTCCATAGAAATTATCAGGAGAACACCCTTAGCTTTTAGCGTAATGGCAGAGAGATCCAGTTGCAGGGGGAGCATGATGTCCCCAACAGTCCTATGGTCTGCAGTTCAGAGCTCCGTCAGCTAAACGAGGATAGCGACCATCAAATATTCTTATGTGACCTTCAATTTATCCCAGAAGTTTCTATTTCCAATTCTTTATAGCAGCAAGTAAATAAATTAGAAACTTTGTTGTCTAAATTTAAAGATGTGTTTCTTGAGGATTTACCGCATGGTTTACCACCTAGCAGAGATGTAGATCATGTAATAAATCTAGTACCAAGTATAGCACCTGTTTCTAAACCTCCGTATCAGGTCAGCCGAGCAGAGGATGAAGAAATTACTAGGACCGTTATCAAATTATCTTGGGAAAAGCCAAATTCAGACTAGTAGTTCACCATGGGCATCACCAGTCCTTCTGGTGAAAAAGAAGGAGGGGTCTCGTCTTTGCCTAGATTACAGAGCCCTCAATAAGGTTACCATTAGGAATAAGTACCCAATGCCTCGGGCAGATGAGTTGTTTGATCAACTTGACAGGGCTAAGTTTTTTAGTAAAATTGACCTTAGATCGAGATATCATCAGGTCCGCATAAAATCGGAGGACGTCCCGAAAACAGCTTTTAGGACTCGTCACGATCATTATGAGTTTAAGGCGATGCCATTTGGGCTTACAAATGCTCCAGCTACCTTTATGACTTTGATGAACAGTGTCCTCAGACCATACTTAGGTAAGTTTGTAGTCGTATTTTTAGATGATATCCTCATCTACAGTAAAACGAGGAAGGAGCATCTTAAACACCTCAGAAAGGTGTTTCGATTGTTTAGAAAGCATAAGCTTTATGCTAAGAAAGCTAAG